>BQNB010057037.1:23717-30565 GCA_026074375.1 Tanacetum coccineum
GGAGAAAATGGTGACGCAGGTGGGGAATAAATAGCAAGCAATCTGGCAACCTCAGAATCAGACCATAAGCTGTACAAGGTAAGGGCTCTGGAATAATAAACCTAGCTATCATCCAAATGCATGGTGAGGTGGTGGTGTTGGCCGCAGACCATCAGTCTCAAACGCTCAGTCTCCTCGGTCAGACGGGGCAGTAGCCTGGTAAAGCAACAACTACAGGTAGACAGGAGCTGGGTGCTCCACCTCCGGCCTCCTCGTCAACCGCAACACCAACTCATCATCCCCACCATCTCCCTCAACGCGTCGATGTCCATATCAACGTCCTCATACCCCCTCATGACCATCTCTTCATCTTCCGTCATCTCCTCCCTCCAGCAGGATAGTTCCGATAGGATCGCTCCTCAGGGGTCCCATCAACATCCCCCTCCGATCGCCTCATGATTAGTCTCTAGAAACAAAACAGGTGACAGTGCATTGGGTGCGGCATCCTCAGCATACGGTCTGAATCCTCAGCAACGATCTCATCATCACATGCTCTGGACCCGGAACATAATCTGGCGAAAAGTGGATCCTCTTGCTCTCACAGGGCCAGGCAACGTAATCTGGAGAGGTGGTGCCTGAAGACGGTCCTCCAAGTAGGGGTCCTTTGGCATTTAAGGTAGCTCAATGGAATCGTGATCTTCGGCTCTGTCTCTCGTTGATCCTATGTCTGATAGATCCACAATGGACTGGAAAACTTCGTGTGAGAACCCTGATTCATCTGAATCTGACATGACTGAATCTGAAAATCCAAAATAGCTATATTAGTATTTTAATATAAGACTCTTATAAGTAATATACAGTTATTCATAACAAGTATAATACAAATATGAATGCATCTATGTCCAACCAACTAATGCAACAAGTATTGTATGCAGAATGTATGCACATATGTATGTCCCGTGTACAACCCCGTTGTATGAATTCGTTGTTTGAAAATGGTTATAGTCCAGCAAAAACATTTGACCTGGTTCTCTATAACCTTGGCTCTTGATACCATCTGTAACACCCCCAAATTGGGTCGCAGCGGATAAGGTTCCGGGAGCGTGTTACTTCTCAGATCAATAACACAAGATATATAATAGAACGACCAAAAGTCATTGAAAACGATACATTGGGATTTAACAAAATAATTGTTACATAAGCCCGAAGCTAACTTGTTCATCTTGAGCAAAATAACTAGAAGATATTCACCCATAACATATAACAAAATGAATGCGACAAAATCTATTAATTCAAGACTCCCAATCCAAACCACCAATTATCCATACGCACCTCGTGCTTAGAATCCCCAAAAAACATTGCTTTAAAACGTCAACAATAATGTTGGTGAATTCATAGGTTTGATAAATCATATATTGTAAGACCACAAGATTTCCCAAGTGTATGATAATGCAACAGATGCAGACATCATATAAATGTAATTACGTTGCCCTAAGCTCATGACACTGAAGCTTGACCTGTATGTTAAAACCAATATAATGGCCTACATTGCCCGTGGTGATGTTCTAACCCGCAACATCCTATATTCGACATGGTATACGTTCGTTTGTCCAGTGATAGCTAATCACCCGAACGGGGATGTCAATCCCAATAGATCTATTCATAACATTCGCGCCTCCACAACGCGTCCCCGGTAATTGACAGTTCATTGATAATGGGGCACCAGATCTGGTTATCGCTACTTGGCAACTCGTAATCATAACATGATACTTAACCACTTTGTGTCCACTTTTAAAGCATTGCATGTTTTTCACCACTCACCCAAAAACTTTGTAAAACAAAAGCATGTAAAACGTGGGGCTATGAACTCACCTTGAGTGAGTAATACCAAGTATATCACAAATAACGCGTCACGCGAATCGATCAATTGCAACCTAATTAAATTAAGGTCGCATAAGCACTAATTACATTAAGTACTCCTACCATGCATAACTCAATAGCTAATCATCCATCTAAACGTTTAAGTGAAAACATGTTATAAAATTAAAACTTTATAAACATACTTTTGGTAAAATCGTTCATAACATTTACGTTTACAAATTCCTTATTCTTGCGTTTCTTATGCCCAGTCTTTTCGTATTAAACTGGGTTATCGATATTGAAAATTTTTATAATTTGATCCCCTGAGACAGTAACATTTACTGTTTCACCGACCATCAATAGTTTTATTTAAATCGTAATTTGTTTTGTCGTAAAACCCCTAAATGTTTCGTATTTTTTATTCGTTATAGCTCCGTATTATAACTATTACTTTCGAGCATCGAACTCGTATTTGAAAGTTCATAATTTTATGAGGTTACAAAAATATAACTTTCTGCATGAATAGTGTTTTTACTGTTACATAGTATTATAAAATTATTTTTATAAACTTTTAATTATTGAAAACACCGCGAAATTTCATAACATTCTTCTTCTTCTTATAAAATCGAAAAATAGCGATTCTTAACATTTTGGAATCCTAAAATTGTTTTAGTTGGATAACAATAATCAAACTTGTTGTTATTGAAATAGATTTTATAAAAGTTATTATTATAAACTCCGTTTAGTAGCCGTTATAACTCGTTTTTAACGTAACTTTTCCGTTATTAATCCGTTGACAAGTTTCTTACCTTTGTCGGATCGTCGAGAATGTAATATCATATAAAAATATTTTACAAGTAGACATATACACGAATTTGGACAGAATTTTACATGACTTTGATAGAGTCCATATTACCTTGTTTTTCCATTATTTACCAACTTTTGTAAATTCCCACAAATCTTACAATTTATATATATGTATTATATCATATATATATTAAGTCCATAGTCCATAAATGTCCTTTTTGTCCAACTTATGAAATTCTTAATATACTCAATAAGTCATAACTTTATATATAAATCAAATTTACCATAAGTTCATATTCAGCATTTTTCTTATAACCATAAGTGTACATGTTTTTTTTCTTATCAATGATATAACCATCATTTTAAAGGATCTTATAACCTCAATATAAGTCCCATAATTAACCTAACTCGTCTTAAGTATTTCTTTAACTTGAAACATATTATTAAACCATTAAAACCCTAATTTATAGTTAATCATTTTTACACCAAAATGACTTGATACAATATTTTTCTCACCATTTTAGTATAATATAAGTAATAACACCACATGTATATAAGTATACAAAATGACCATTACAAGTGAAAACTTCATTTTCATGAATAAAAACTTAAATGGTGATTCAACTAAATAGATATAACATATGCATATCAATGAAAATTTACAAGAATATAAAGAGTTCTAGTAGACCTTAGGATGTGTGAAGATGATGATAAACAAATATCTAACCCTCAGTTTTAGCCCTAGAAATCCAAGCTTGCACAAAGAAAACCATTTTCTTCTCATAAAACCCCTAGCCTTCCTTTCTTGATTATTACATGTAAAGGTGATATCATGGTTGGAACACCTTAAACATCATAGATGGATGTGTATAGAAGTGTATAGGTTGTATAAAATTTAGTATGGATTTGTTATAGAGGGGTGTTTGTGCCGTAGCTTCAAAGAGAGAAAAGGGAGAACAATATTTGTTTTTGGTTAAGTATTTTGTGCTATGTTCTCTTATCTTATGCAATGTATAAGTAATAAACAAGTATGACTAGTCAAGGGAGCATAAAGAGAGTACTTGCTACAAAATAAGAAAATATCGCATCAATATCTTCTATTTCATTTTGGTCCCATAAGATATGTGTTTGACTATAATTGATTAACATTTCTTTATTGATATCATTCATTTATTCCTCTGTTTTGATATCTTGTGTTTCATCAAGAACATTTTCATCATGGCTAGAGTTCTTTTCAGTTTCTTTTCTTTTATGAGGATTTTTGTCCTTTTAACTAACTGGTCTTCCACGTTTCAAACGCTTTTGAGACTCTTGAGCGATGTTATCACCTGCTTGCTTATTTGGTATTTCAACTCGAGCTGGGGCATTAGCAGCTGGTATATGTAATTTAGTTACTCTTTTTGTATCTGTAAATGCATCAGTTAACTGATTTGCAATTTCTTGCAAATGCATAATCTTTTAAACCTCGGTCTCACGTTGCTTTGTTCGAGGATCCAGATATAACAATAAAGGTTCACACCAAGTGACATCCTTTTCTTGAATTTTCTTTACTCCCCCTAATTCCAGAAAAACTGCTTTATCAAAGTGGTAATCAGCAAAAATGTGATGTATATAGGTCACTTCTGAAAGGATTAATATATCTTATGATGGAAGATGTTTCATATCCAACATAAATTCCCAATCTTCTTTGAGGACTCATTTTTGTGTGTTGTGGTGGTGCAATGGGTACATACACTACACAACCAAAAATTCTAAGATGGGTGATGTTTGGTTCTTAGCCAGAAGCAAGTTGTACATGAGAGTATTTATGATTTGCACTTGGTCTCATGCCAATCAATGATGCATCATGTAAAATTGTATGTCCCCCACATAGACACAGGGAGTTTAGTTCTTACTATTAATGGTCTAGCTATTAGTTGGAGGCGTTTGATTAATGATTCTGCTAAACCATTTTGTGTGTGAACATGAGCAACCGGGTGTTCAACAACAATTCCAATAGATATACAATAATCATTAAAAGCATGTGATGTGAATTCTCCTGCATTATCAAGTCTCATTCTTTTTAACTATATAATCAGGAAAATGTGCCCTTAATTTAATAATTTAAGCAAGAAATTTTGCAAATGCCACATTACGAGTTAATAATAAGGAGACGTGAGACCATCTGCTAGACACATATATTAGGACCATGAAGTATCTAAATGGTCCATATGGTAGATGAATTGGGCCACATATATCACCTTGAATTCTTTCAAGAAACAAAGGTGATTTATTTTTAATTTTAAGTGGTGAAGGCCTTGCGATCAGTTTTCCAAGAGAGCAAGATGTACATAAAGGCACTTTATCCATTTTAGGGAACTTTTGATCTTTCAATAGATGTCCATGTGTGTTTTCGACTATACTTTTCATCATTATTGATCCTGGGTGGCCTAACCTGTCATGCCATAAGCTGAATATACCAAGGTCACAATATTTTTCTTTGACTGTCATATGTGCTTGAAGCACATTAATATGTGTATAATGCAAACCAGAATGAAGCGTTGGCAGTTTTTCCAATATTTGATTCTCATTTATGATATGTAAATACTTCTTGTTTCCAATAGTCCTTGACTGAGTATCATATCCATTATGATATATGTTTCTGAAACTTAACAAGATTCTTTTAGATTTTGTGGAAAATAAAGCATTCTCTATCAAGAGTTGCGTACCATTTGGTAACACTACATTAGCTTTTCCCACTCCGTCTATCATGTTTGTAGGACTTAAAATTGTATGGTTTCCTTTGTTTGTTTTAATTCATAAAAATATTTCTTGGATTTAAGGATAGTGTATGGGGTACCACTATCTGCTATGCATAGATCTCCATCCTTTGCTTGATATTGTGCTCCATTGAGACTCATTTTAAACTTCTAATATGAACATAAAGAAAAGAATAATGAGTGCACATAACAGATGTTATTAAAATAATTATTTATTTTACATGAAAGGAAAACTAACTATACATAGTTAAACAAAGTTACGGAAAAGGAAATACATAGTTATTTTACATAGTTATTGTACATAGTTATTAAGATTCAACAACTTTTCTTTCAAAGTTCTAAGTCAGTGAAAAAGTCTGAGGCAATAAGCTCAGTGTTTGTGTTATTAAACTGATCCACATGGTTCACTTCTTTCTCTTTTCCCTTACGAGATGCTTGGTAGAGCTCACATAGATGTGAAGGTGTGCGACAAGCATTTGACCAGTAGTTTACACTTCCACACCTGAAACAGGATCCTTCGGGGGTTTTGGGAGGTACCAACTTCATTATTTTGCTGATTGAGATTATTAACTTGTGGAGCATGGTAAGTGTTATTTCTTTGACCACACAACCACGACCATTATAACTACCTCGAAGGTAAGTATAGTTTCGGTTGGGAAAACGATTGTGACCATAATGGCCATGACCACGCCCACGAGGGTTACCTCTTCCACTTTTGTTTTTAGAGTTTTTGTTATCATTATTGTTAACAACATTTGCTTCTGGAAGTGCTAATGATCTTGTGGGACGAGTTTGATGATTTTTCATTAACAATTCATTGTTTTTCTCTGCTACAAGAAGATTTGCATTTAGATCAGAGTATCTTTTAAAATTTTGCAATCGATATAGTTGCTGCAAGTTTATATTTGAAGTATGGAATGTGGAGAAAGTTTTCTCCAAGAAATCTGCTTCAGTAACAGTTTGCCCACAAATTCTAAGTGTTTGACATATTCTGAATAAAGCAGAGGTGTACTCATTAACCTTTTTAAAGTCTTGGAACCTTAAATTGTTCCATTCATCTCTAGAAGAAGGGAGCAAAACTTCCCTTTGATGATCAAATCCGTTTTGTAAATCTTTCTATAATATACGTGGATCGTCACGTTTTAAATATTCAAATTCTAGCATTTCATCAATGTGTTGATGGAGGAAAACATCAGCTTTCGTGTTAGTGCAAATATTACGATATTTGCACTAACAATCTCCCCCTTTTTGATGATGACAAACTATGTAAACTATAACACATAGTAGAGTTTAAAAGTTACTCGTTTACACTCCCTTCTCTCCCTTTTGTCGAAGCAAAAAGGTATAGTGTGGATTATGGTTGGAGCATATAGGTTGGAGGTTTGTGAAGAAGACATGAGAAGAGGGTACGTGCTCCGGGTATATATGTTGGAGGAATGAGAA
>BQNB010057038.1:0-38390 GCA_026074375.1 Tanacetum coccineum
CCACTTGCCTAATCGACGATAGAAAAACGCATGGAAACTGGTGAAAAGCTGTCACAAGTCAGAAGGTAAAAGGACAGCAACGCTCTACGTAATCGAAGCATTACCAACTCAGAAGACGTACATCACAAAAACAGATAACTCAAGGAGGAAATAAAGTAGAAGTCTAGCATTGATCACCGCCCCCAGCTTAACGATCCGTCCGCGGATCCACTTATAGACGATCCGTCCGCGGATCCACCTATAAGACGATCCATCCGCAGAACATCTGCGTCCGTTACGATTGTCACGGATCCTTGCCCAACAAGGGACCCACTCCGGCCATTACTAAAGTAACCGAAATACTAGGAAACCCTAGTACTAGACACCTATAAATAGGGGTCACAATACATCCCAAAAGGTACACAATTATTCTTATTCTCTCTGACATATACTCTGACAATATGAATACTTACTCTCACACCGGAATCTAATCGTGGGGTCCGTCCCCACGGTAAGGCTAACGGTTTACTTCTAATTGTGCAGAAAATCATCACTTCTCTTGCTCTAGTACAAGATCAAGCATTCAAGTCATTTGGAGGCCCGACCCGACAAAGGACATTGATACTACTAAACCCGACACGAATTTTGTACTAATAGTCGTCTTCTAATTTGAACACAAGATAACATGCGTAGCTACAGTCAGGTGATAACATCAATGACCAACGTCCACAACTCAAATAATAGTTATAATAATTTTCAAGTTTTCTCACGTCAATGGTCCCCAGGGTCTTGAGGAACCTATGTCTGATGAGGTTCTTAGGGAAATGTGCGACAAAAATTATCACCAACTCTTGCCGCTCATCGCCGAAAAGATGCAAAAAGAAAAAGAGCAGAAAGACAAACTCAACGCGGTGAAAGCACGACTGATCTATGGTGAAGAGTCCGGAATTAAAATAAGAAGCCGTGAAGAATCGCACTACTCTGAATCCAAGACACCAACTGCCCGAACAGAACCTAGAAGAAGGCACGGAGGCAGGTATTCTCGAAGCCCATCACCACACGCCAGTGTTTTCAAAAGGCTTAAGAAGTACAGATCCCCTTCACCGCGGCTCCGGCCACGGAAAGAAGGAGGCGTGTTTAATAGGTTGGGAAGAAAGGAGCCAGCTACCTCCGCGCGTCCTGATAGTCGTCAACGGAGTCCCCAAGCAAAAAGAGTTGAGGTAGAAGCAAGAAGGCGTCAACAAAAGGGAACACCATCTCGTACGACTAGCCAATATTCAGAAAGTGAAGATAGTGAAGGGGGTCACTGGAAATCTAGGTCAAGAAGGCAGAGATCAAACACCTATGAAGATGATCTTTCCCAGCCTTGGACATGTGAGGAAAGAAATCCTTTCACACCTCGGATCCGGCATTTTAGTCTCCCGAGGACTAGGATGCCCAGCCATGTCAAAACATACGATGGAAGTGGAGATCCGGAGGATCACTTAAAGTTATTTCAATCGGCCGCAAAAATAGAAGGTTGGGCAATGCCGACATGGTGTCACATGTTCAACTCAACCCTCACCGGGAATGCCAGAGTTTGGTTTGACAAGCTAAACCAAAAGATCGACTGATAGCTATGAAGATCTAAGGACAGCGTTTAGGGAAAACTATCTTCAGCAAACAAAGCATATCAAGGATCCGGTGGAGATACATCACATCAAGCAAAGAGACGGAGAATCTACGGAAGACTTCATGGAAAGGTATAAGGCAGAAGTCCTAGACGTAGAAGGAGCTCCGGAATGCATGAGAATCTCCGGGTTTATGCATGGAATAACCCACCCTGGGTTAATCAAGCGTCTATATGAAAGAATTCCGAGATCTATGGACGAAATGTATAGATAAACTACGTCCTTCCTACAAGGGGAAGTGTGCTGCACTCAGTCACGCCAGAGAAAGGCGCCTCATCATGGAAACCGTCAAGGGGGAAACAAACCGCATCTCAAGAAAAGGCTCAAAAACAAACAAGACCGGATCCGTAAGCCAATAGATACTCAACTACCTCACAAAAACGCCAAAATAAATTTTCGCTCTGGAAAAAGGAAATTAAAGCTCCACCCCCAATGTTAACTCCTGTAGGAAAAAAGGAGATCCGAACAATATACGAATTTCAATTCAGATACGGACTTGCAAACAGACGTAATGCATTCAGCTGAGAAAGTTAAATAGAACGAATGATCAAGGCCGGAAAACTGTCGCAATTCATCAAGGAATTAAAACAGAACGACAAGCCGAAAGCACCAAAAAAAGGGGAAGCGTCCGGAAAGGATAAACCTTTGACTATACTGATGATCCAACCATGGGAAAGAGTGGCCAAGCCCAGGATTACCCAAAGCTTCTCTCCGGAGACGGCAATGTCTTTTCCACCCCTGAGGGAAGAAGACGGGACGGAGGGGCCAATGATCATCGAAGTCGAAATGGGCGGACATTTTGTGCATAGGGTATATATTGACGGTGGAGCATCCTCAGAGGTCTTGTATGAACATTGCTTCATAAAACTCCGCAAAGAGATAAGGGATCAGATGGTTCCGGCCACGACTCACCTTATCGGATTCAGTGGAGAGACCATTTGGCCACTGGGCCAGATAGCCTTGCTAGTAAAAATTGGTGATGAAGTACACTCCACTTCCGCATGGATGAACTTCATGGTTATCAGGTCACCATCCCAACACAATGCAATAATAGGCAGGCCGGGCATAAGGAAAATCCGCGCCGTACCATCAACAGCACACGGAATGTTAAAATTTCCCGTTGAAGGCGGCACGGTAACGCTACAGAGTAGTAGAGTCATTCCTATGGAATGTGCTATGATCTCCGGACCTAGCATCCAGGCTCCCGCAGTAAACCAAGTACTGGAAGAGAAAATAAATATAGCAATCCACCCGGAGTACCCTGAACAGACAGTTGCCATAGGATCAACATTAACAGAAAAAGGACGCAAAGGACTATGTTCTTTGCTCAAACAAAACTTGGATATTTTCGCCTGGAAGCCAGCTGATATGACGGGCGTCCCACGAAACATCGCGGAACACCGCTTGAATATCCGGGAGGGATATTCACCAGTCAGGCAAAAGAAAAGTGGGGGGGGGATAGGCAGGCACCATAAAAAATAGCTAATCCAAGAAGAGGTGGGAAGAAAGTTAAGGACCGCTGGAATAATGAAGGGGTCCATAACACAGTTGGCTCTCTAAATCCGGTAATGGTCAAAAAGCATGACGGAACTTGGCGAATGTGCGTGGACTTCAAAGATCTTAACAACGCATGCCCCAAAGATTGTTATCCATTACCGGAAATAGACTGGAAGGTGGAATCCCTCTGTGGGTATTCTTTCAAATGCTTCTTGGATGCATACAAGGGGTACCACCAAATTAAGATGGCAAAAGAGGATGAAGAAAAAACGGCGTTCATAACAAGCCAAGGGATATTTTGCTATTCTAAGATGCCGTTCGGTTTAAAAAATGCCGGGTCAACATATCAACGCTTAGTGGATAAAGCATTCCAAAAGCAGATTGGACGTAACTTAGAGGTATATGTCGATGACCTGGTTATAAAAAGCCACACGGAAGAAGAAATCGTCCGAGACATAACAGAAACATTCAAAACCCTCGCAGCTAAGACATGAAATTGAACCCAAAGAAATGCACCTTCGGAATGCAAGAAGGAATGTTCTTAGGCTACAAAGTAAGCACCAACGGGTTGAGAGCATGTCCGGAAAAAGCAGACGCAGTGCCCCCCCCCATAATTCCCCCCCCCCCCCCTTAGCTTACCATCTCCGGAGATCATCAAGGACAGTGCAGAAGCTAATGGAAAATATAGCATAGCCTTAAACAGATTCCTTATCAAAATCAGCAGAAAAATCATTACCTTTTTTCAAAACCTTAAAAAAAAAAAATGCACAAAAAAGACGATTTTCAATGGACAGACCGAAGCCAGAAGAGCCTTCAAGCAGAGAAAAAACTTATTGGCGGTAAGCTCCCCACACTGACCTCTACAAGGGAACATGAGGAGATTAATCATATACTTGCCTGGCAGCAAAAGAAGATACAGCGCGTCTTGAGACGGACAAGGAATGGCAGGCAAATACCAGTATATTTTTGTAAGCCGCACTCTAGCGAGGCCGTGAGTCAACTATACCCCTATGGAAAAGTTGTGTTAGCCTTGGCTCAGAGCAAGTAAATTCGTTTTATAAAAAAAGAAAAAAAAAGAATAAGAATACTTCCAAGCACACACGGTCGTTGTAATAACAAATCAACCGATGAAGCAACTGTTGTCAAGTTCAGAAATATCCGGAAGGATGCTGAAGTGGAAGTTCGAGTTAGAAGGATATGACATCCAATATAGACCAAGGACCGCAATCAAAGGCCAAATATTGGCAGATTTTATTGTGGAACGACCGTAAAGTAAGAGTCTCCGACGAACCATAGGGCAGAACCGGAAGTATTACCGGACCGTGGACAAGTGTACACAGACGCGAATCGTCCTGCGTAGACGCTACCGGGTGCAGGACTAATAGCTAACAAATCCGGAAGGGGCAAAATTTACATATGCCATGAGGTTTAGATTCGAAGCCACCAACAATGAAGCCGAATATGAAGCACTAATAGCCGGTCTCCGGATCGCAGAGCAGATGGGTGTAAAGAACATACAAGCAAATGTTGACTCAAGACTTGTGGCCAATCAAGTTAACGGCTCTTACATCGCCAAAGAGTCAGGCATGGTCAGTACTGAACAAAGTAAAAACACTCGCAAAAAGCTTCAAGGAATTTTCCATCAAACAAATACCACGAAGTGAAAACAAGAAAGCAGACGCCCTGAGTAAGATCGCGTCCATAAGCTTCGCGCATCTTAACAAACAGGTGCTCGTGGAAGAATTGAAAAAGAAAAAAAAAAGGTCCCCCCCATAATGAAAAGGAAATTCTTGACGTAGTAGAAGAAGAAGGCAACACATGGATGACACCCATAAGTGAGTACCTGACAAAAGAAATCCTTCCGGGGGATAGAAAGAAGGCCAGAGCGGTACGTCGGAAAGCGGCCAGGTATGCCATGATCAATGGAACTCTATACAAGAAGTCCTTTTTAGGACCATGGCTCCGGTGCGTCGGACCACTCCAAGCAAACTACGTTCTAAGAGAAATACATGAGGGGTCGTGCAGCATGCATTCTGGCCCTAGATCTGTGGTCGCCAAAGTAATCCAAACAGGATATTACTGGCCAACAATGCATATGGATGCACGGAACTTGATAAGAGAATGCAATGACTGTCAAATACACCGTCCCGTCCCAAGGAATCCGCAGCAGAACTTGACCCCCATCACGTCTCCATGGCCATTTTATAAGTGGGGGATAGACATAGCTGGACCTTTCCCGGAAGGTCCAGGTAAGGTCAAATTCTTAATTGTTGCTATCGATTATTTCACTAAATGGATTGAAGCAAAGGCCGTCGCAACATCACTGCAATCAAGTGAAGAGTTCGTATTCGGGACCAACATTGTCTGCAGATTTGGCCTACCAGGGGAGATCATATCAGACAATGGAAAGCAGTTCCGTGATAATCCATTCAAAGATTGGTGTGAGAAACTATGCATCCGCCAATGCTTCGCTTCCGTGAAACACCCGCAAGCAAATGGTCTAGTTGAAAGAGCAAATAGAAGCTTAGGAGAAGGAATAAAGGCAAGGCTTGATGAAAAAAGCAAAGATTGGATAGAAGAACTTCCGCATGTCCTATGGGCTCACCGTACAATGATCAAGTCAAGTAACGGGGAAACACCATTCTCATTGACATACGGCACGGAAGCTGTCATCCCGGCAGAGATAGGCATGCCAACACTTCGGACCGCGGAGATGGATCAAACTAAAAACAACGAAGCTTTGGGAATCAACTTGGACCTCATAGAAGAAAGAAGGGAGCAAGCAGCAATACAAGAAGCAAAAAGCAAGAAAAAGATGGAAAAATATTACAACTCAAGAGTCCGCGGAACAAGTTTCAAACCGGGTGATATGGTCTACCGCAGCAATGAAGCAAGTCACGCCAAGGACGAAGGCAAACTTGGACCCAAGTGGGAGGGACCGTACGAAGTTAAAGAGTCGCTTGGAAAGGGAGCTTACAAACTCAAAGACTGCAAAAGAAACGAAATACCTAGGACGTGGAACATTTGTAATCTCAAGAAGTGTTATATACATGAATTGTAAGAATCCGCCCGACACATATGATGCTCCGGAGGGCAAATATCTTTATATAATTGCATCTTGTAAAAAATTTTGAATGAAAAGTGGGGATTAGCTACCCCCGAGTTTTAAATTTTAAATTGTCTTTACTTTGCAAAATTATATTAATTATTGACATGCATGCTAGGAGCCATGCTCCACAAAAATATTATCCCGTATAATAAAGGATTGAGCAACCTCAAAATCAGCTCAGGCGCGTAAGAGGTATTGCAAACCCAGCGCTGGGAGAATAACCCACAAATATTTACAAGACTATCTATTACGAACGTACACCAGTAATAAACAAAGATAACAAACATAGCACTCAAAAATGTGTTATGGTACGGACCTACACAAATCCGTCCAAATAAGATTAAACTTACAAAGTTAGTCAATTTACAATAAAAGCCGCAACGACCACATACGGCCACGGCATACAAAATAAATCCAAAAACAAAAACAAGCCGCTATAACGAACCACATGCGGTCACGGCAAAGTTTCAAAACGAGGATCTTCAAGATGAGGCATACAAACTACGCTCCCCAAATCCTCGTCTGTATCCAAGTCCTCAACACAAGAGAGAACCACAGAAGTGCTAGCCTCACCCAGCAAGTTCTGAGAGGACAAAGGATGAGAAACTATATCCGCCATCAACTGACGAAGAGCTGCGGCATGCTTTTTCGCGCCTTCGGCACGAGTATGAAAGTTCAGAAGAGCAAAGGATAAAGAGGTCTCCCTGGCAACAACATTTACATCAGCATGATAGATAGGGACGGAGAGCTGCTCAAGGCACGGTTGAAGATGAGCAGCTTCAGGAAGATTTGCTAAAGGTCCGTCCAGTAAAAAACAATCTAAGACCTCATCCATCCCGGAATCTTTCTTGGACTTCAACAAATGAACCAAGGGAAAATCCACCTCTTCAAGAGCCCTTACCGCGTCAAGATAATTGTTCTCAGCAGTCTCAGGATTGTATGCCACGACGGCGGAAAGTGGGGTCCCAGCAATTCCATGCTCATGTCCGGCCGCCAAACCTTCTTGCATACCATAATCCACGGCCCGGCCTAAAGCATGACCCAAAATTCCTTGGTACTCGGGGGACTTCAAACATTTAACCATAGCAAGTTCCATCCCGTGGGTCAGCAGCCATCTTCGTCCAGCTAGAGCAGTCAGGTAAGCAGGGTAAAATTCCCCCTCCAGGCGACCGGACACATCCATCACGTGTGCCTCAAGTTCGGCCACACGATTGTACAACTCCTGAGCCTGTGCTTCCTGCTGAGCTTCCATCTTCTCTTTAAAATCACGAAAAGCGGAATGAAGAGTAGAAACCTGCAAGGATAAGAAGTTAAGTAAAAAAAAAACCTGTAACAAAAACGGGTAAAAGTCATACCTCAGAGGCAAGTCCATCTCTTTCGGAGGACAGGGAGGAAATCAAGTTCCTGGCTTCACCACAAGCAGCTTGGGAGTCATCAAGGGCGGACTTGAGGTATGAAGCACGGGAATCAAGAAGGGAGATGTCAGTATCCTTCTGTGAAACAGCATTCTTAAGAGCCGAAACCTCTGCACTCAAAAGAGATTTATCCGCAGCTAAAACAGAAACCTGATCACGGAGATGAAGAACCTCCGCGGACTCCGTCTCCTTCTCTCTCACCAAAGACTTCAACCTTGCAATCTCAGCATCCTTTTCACTAAGAAGCACACCCCGAGCATCATACTTAGCCCGAAGCTTCTCTTTAAGTTCCAGCTCATGCTCAGTACGAGACCTCACCTCCGATCCAAGACAAATCTGTCGCGCCGCCCCCACATTGAACTCCTCGAACAATTGGTCATAATCCATATTTCGGAGTGTGGAGAAAAAGCCGGGGGGAGCGACACGATCAACCAACGTACGGCAAGAAAAGCCGTCATCCAGCAGTGAATCGTTGGTTATGTTCCAGCGAGGAACATACCAACGCTTGGCATCTTCAGAATTCAGGACGGCCGTCTCATAGAACGAGTCAGCCGACTCTTCCGACGTCTCCGGCTGGGAAGACCCGCCCACGTCCGACGTGGGTACAACAAGCGTCTTACCCCTGCTGGAAGTCACAGTGTCAGCAGCAGTATACACAGGGGCATCCGCAGTGCGGGAACTGGCGAAAAAGGATAATGTTAAGGAAAGTACAAGTACAGACAAAATCAAAATAAAATGTTAAGCACGAACGTACCTCCGCACGGTAACCTGAGTGTGGACGTCCGCTGGAGAGGACCCCAATAAAAGGGAGCCTTCTGGAATGGTCCGTCTCAGACTAGCAAGTGTCTTCCCACCGGTCCCGGAAGCAAGGCTAGGATGATCTATCCTCAATCTTTTAGCAGGAAGGGGGTCGCTCTGCTTTGACAACTTTTTCCTCTTGGCCTTCTCCGGCTGCTTCTGAGCGGCATCTCCTTTCTCAACCACAGTCAGATTGTCTTCCGGGTCTACTAAATCAACGTAAGTACCCACCAGGATAACATTCTCCTCCGCAACAACATTTTCTCCCGCAGGTGGAGCAGACATTTCAGGACCAGCGCCAGAACCACTACCACTTGCTTGGTGTATCGCAGCAGGAGCATCCAGAGACACGAAACAATGTTTTATACTTTCAAGCAATGTCACCTGCTCTTCCCCTTTCTGGACCTCCACCGCTTGCACCTTTCGAGGGTCAGCAGTATTGTTAATGAATATAGGACGAAGGTAGTATTGTTAATGAATAATAAGGAAAATCAGTGAACCCACATTTGTGTTTTCAGGGATGCTGATAAAACAGGTCAGCTGGGTATTCAGTGCTGATAAAACAGAGGGCAAAGGGAAGCTGGCTAAAAAGACAACCTATTCAGAGTACAAGATATTCAGACGTAAGCTGAACTTACCCGCTGAATCTGAAAAGATAGCTGATCGCTGAAGATGTGTTAACATGATACACTCAAGGAGTGATCAAGTCAAGGGTTGTTTACTGTCTGATTCGGGCCTAGCCTGAATATAGGTCAGCTATGGCTATTCAATGGAACGAGTAAAACGGTGGGTGTTATCAGAAGAAGTAGCTGGTGTTTGAAGTAAGAAGAAATATCAGGGTGCCTCGTTAATTGGTTCGGGCATAGCTTGATCGGGTATGTAAGATAGAAGAAGAATCACCAACTGATCTCTTACTGGTCCAAGGTAGCCGCCCGCTGAACCCCCTTTGTGTGCTAACTTTTTTATCAAAACCCGCTGAGCATGGCCACCTAAGCTGAACCATATGGCTGAAGTAGAACAACTCTTGCTTTCACGAGTTGAAGTAGAATATGGGTTGGATAAATATTTACTCAAAAAGCTGGTAAACATCATTTTAGATCGTGCCTAACCAATCTTTGAACTAAAACCAATTGTTGAACAAGGTCTGGCCTCTGAGCTTATCTGGACCAACACACTCTGACAAAAAAAAACCCTCAAACCAAAAAAAACAGATCCACAAATCATTTGATCTCCATTACCTCTGATCCCCATTACCTCTGGTCTCTATTACCTAAACCAAAGGTCAGTGACCGCTAATCCGAACTCGCTCACTTTGATCAGGGTACTCGGTTGAACATTAGACCACTGACTTGCTGACCTACTAAACCCCCATCAGCATTTTGAACGTGTCCATGAACCTCTGAGGTTCCAGCTGTCTGTCTGAGGTACCGCTATCTGAGCCGTCTAAGGTACCAGGCGTCTAAGACCATCCGTCCTCTGAGTTGCATTTTTTGCTAAGCCTGAACGAGTTACTCAGGGGTGAAAAGCTAAGTTGAACGGGGATGGAAATGGGGATGGAGACAGGGACGGGGACGGGTACGGGTATCGGGAGACGGCAACATTCTAAAATTCAAGAAACGGGTACGGCGGGGAAACGTCTGTGTTTTATAATATTTTAGTATATGACAAATTGTCATCTAAAAAAATATTACAAAACATTCAAAATTCCAAACAAATATTACTCACAATCATCAATTAGAAGCTTATACAACAGTAGCCAAGGTTATCATTCTTAGTCATGCTTACACAAATAAGAAACCTAAAACACAAAATTATTAGTCATGCTACACAAATTAGAAGCTTATACAACAGTGGCCAAGGTTATAATTGGTTTGCTTCGGATGTTAGTCATGTACAGGTCTAGTGATATAGTGATATACTGATATGCACAAGTCTAGTCTAAGTTGTTCAAATCATCAAATGCTATTATCCTTTCATTATCAAGCTAGCTTACATCTCTTTTTAAAGGAAAACAAATATCAAGCCTTATTGTTTCCATCATTAATAATTCGATAAAAGATAAACATCATACAAATGGAAATACCATAGACAATATTTTACTGACCTGTTGATTGTATGTCGACAATAAAATGGGTTTACAAATTCTAGAGGGTTTGACAAGATGAAGAGCCGTGACTTTTGAGTTCTGGAGGGTTTTAATCACGTAGGTTTATTAAAATAGAAGGCTTTTAGTTAATGGGCCATAGGGAAACGTGGGTTTTTGCGCCGAAAATGTTTCCCCACACGTTTCCCATATAAGGATCCGCGTACCACAATTTTAGAAATGTTTCCCCTTTTGTTGGGGACGTTTCCCCGGCGTTCCCCCGCGTTTCCCTGTTTCCCCGCATTTATGATTCGTCATACGGCATCTCGGTGGAGTTTCCGTGCATCCTAGGTGAGAAGAGTGAGCGGGTATAAGATGTTTATAAGGGAGCAATGATTCAGCTGGTAATAAAAGTTTTAAGAGGAGCTCAGTGAACGCTTATGGGAGGAAAGCATTGTTTAACATCTGAGTATTAATGATTCAGTCATCATTGAACCCCACCCGCTGAGTTTAAGGATCGCTGACCTGCATTCTTAGAGTATTTAAAATCATGTGACTCTGAAACTCGAGTCACTGATAACATGAACCTGATAACATGTCTCTTGAGAAGAAGGTCGCTGAGCCACAAGCCGTTGAACCGCTGAACATCAGAACCTCTACCTCTAATCGTGATCCCTCTGATCCACTCCCGCTGAACCTAAAAAGAGGTGTGTTTTTTTTCTTTTTTAAAATTTTTTTGGTACAAGACTCATTAAAAAATGATTTTGTTCAAATGTAATGAAAATAGTTACGGGAAAACTCGAAAAAGTTTGTTCAACTTGGGAAGGGAAATTTGGGAGGGAAACTGATTATCAGTAGGCAACTAATCCGAGTAAAATCACAACAGAAAAAGGAAGATTCTCCTTGCCTTACGGCTAAAGCATCACAGATCCAAGAAGCCATAGAGCTGAAAGTTCACCAAGTGTCAGCCTAACCACCGCACCAAAAATGGTAATCAATTCACCATGTCTAAACGACAAGAAAGAATTGGCTATTCAGGAGCAAACGGCTAACCGGTGAAGAATCAACAAATCCGTCGATGGCTGATAGTTTGCCAAAAACTATAATGCCAACTAAGTTGGTCAAGCCACAAGGTTTCAACTTGAGGCTAAACATGGGTATTCAAACACCCACAAAAACTAAGGATCAAACCTTAGTATCGAAGCTATTCGATCCAAGGGATTCAATCCCTAAAAATGGTGAAAAATATCAGAGTGTAAAGCCTTCAAAAATTGCTACTCGATAAGCATTATTTGAGGGGGAGAAAGACACAGTGATACGAACTTCAATGCTAAACCATCACCATAAACATATCCTCATATCACAAACACTACAACTGTCACTCTCACAACACAAACATATCCTCGTATCACAAATACTACAACTCTCACTCTCACAACACAAAACAAAGAACAAACACCAAAAACAAAAAAAAAACAAAAAAATCACATTCACAAAACCAGCATAACCAGCAGCATAACCAAAGGACACAAACCCATTCGCCGGACCTGCTAAAAGATGGGTATATGGTTTAAAAATTAGTAAAAGCTGATTGGGGTACGTGAAACTTTGAAGAAACTAATAAATAAAACTATTTATTAGTAAAGCTGAATATATGGGTTGAGCCTGGACGCGTCAGATAATTTCAAAGAGCTGGTTAAAACATCATTTCAGGTGATACATATGTGTTGGGTTTATTATTTGTTTGGGTTGTTTTTAATCAGGAAGTACTCATTTTATATGTGACTGATCACCACACCTTAAACCCTGAAACACAAACACATCCCACATAAACCACAACCTCTGACTCAAACAATATCCACTGAAGTGAATAGCATGGCTAAAATGTCTCCACCAAACCCGCTGAACCAGCCATTCACTTGTGTTGCTAAACTAATTAAGCCTCTTAAACCTTCATATTTGAACCTCAAAGAGGTTTATTGGTATATCTTGTTTAAAGGTTTAAGAGTTTATTTGTTTTGCAACAAAACAACAAAGAATCAGTATGTATCTTTTATTTTTTATTATTCTTTGTTGTAACTTAGTATGTAAGAAGAAGCCTGTATGCTCACTTACTGCTAATTGACTTACGCTATATTTCTATTCAAATAAAGGGAGATTGTTGGGCCAATTCAGAGCCTAATTGTCCCTTGTACATGATTTGTATGAAATATATCCTAAGTGTAAAACAAGTCGTTGAACTTAAATAAGTTCAGCGAGTCATTCTCAAGATGTTCTTCAGAGGCTAAAGAAAGTCTCATCATAACTTGAGGCGGACCTCAGCGAGTGAAGAAAGAACCAAGATCAGGATTATGGAGTCAGTGAGTATTGGCAAATGGCTCACTGACTCCCGAAGACCATCTCTGAATGAAGTCTGAACATATTGGCGAGAACTTACTTTTAGCAAAAAGCAGTAGAAGACAAAAGGTATAAGTGGAGGCTTGTACCTTATTAAAGGTTGCTTAAAGGAATACAAGAAAGGACAAGAGTGGTTACCTTGACTTTAATGAAGCTTCACATGGAAGCTTCACTTTCCCACTATATATATGTTCACTTGTAATAAAGATAGGTTAAGAATTATTACACACAGAAAACATACAATGTAATATCTTAGTGGTAGGGTTCTTCTCCTATTGGTTCATGAGCAAAGCTATGAACAATGGGAGTATAGTTTGTCATTCAATATCCCGGTTGTTGGTCCACAAACAACCGGGTGCACTTGTAAATCATAGATTCATTCTAATAAGATTTATAAAGCATTACAAAGTACAAATGGTGTTATTAGTTAGCCAAATGGGTCTCGTGGTAATATATCAGATATTGCACGAATATCATGGACCAACAAGTGGTCGTTGTTCCAACTATTACCTATCATTTAGATAAGTTATGGTTGATGTAATGTGAAAAAATAAATGTAATTAGCAAGACAGTTTATAAGATAATATTGTGAAACATTGGCAAAGAAAAAACTAATAATATTCTATGGAGGGTCAGACTTTATTAAACCGATATTGTATGCCCGTCTGTCAAACCATTAGGTTTATCATTTACAACATTCACTTTTGATTAGGCTAAAACATTTTTAAGTAAATGTTTTTGCGGTGTTTGGCATTAATTTTTTAGTGTGCTAAAAACAGTGGTGAAAGCCAATAAGTGGACCAGAAACACTTCCAAACAAATTAAAAAGTCTTGCTGCTGCTTTTTGAACCAGAAACACCAACATGATATGTTTGACGAACCTGTACACATAGTATTGTAGATTAGGTTAACATACTATTAGTGTTGTGAGAATTATAAACATACAAAAACAAAAGAAACAGTTTGTATGTTCGCCTCTTCACTTGTAACATGAGATGAATACATGTAACATATTACGAAAATTCATCATTCTACTTGCACTTACCTATCCAAAGACTACTCAAAATTTGGTTTCAATTTCTTACAAAAGAGTGTTGTTATAGTGTATTTTCTTAAAACACTATGATTTAGGGGTCTGTGAGTGCCTAATGCATTTAGTTATGACGTTTTGGTGACTTTCAACCCATTTACCCCTTGTCATTTTTATAGCAAAACACACGGACCCATTTGACTCATTAGAGATAAATAACTCAAATGAACCCATTCATAAGGCGGGATCATATCAATTTTAGATATTACATAGAAGGAAGTAATGCACCTCTTTCATTTTCACCATAATCAGTTGCGCTTCCTGATATCTTGTTTCAGCCATCCTGTTGAAAACACCCTTCACAGGCGGGTCCTTGAAATCAAAATGGCTAGTGGTTGACAATGGTGTGCTCATCATTCTACTGCTGCCACTGTTGCCATTAATTTGAGAAATAGTAGGCATGTAAAGCTAAGAAGGGAAACATGCCTGTCATATATATGGAAAATAATTTGTTACCAACATTCGGAATACGTAAAAATATAGATGAGAAATTATACTCATATACCTTTTCATGGGTCAATTCAGGAAACTTCTTTTTATCTATAATGGGTTAAACACATTTAAAATAACTTACCTATGGGTTCTTGTGATCGCTATGAGAAACTAAATCATAATCCTAAGTAACATTTGGCAAAGTTGTTCCAACACTATCTTCTTCATGTGTTGTGTGACCTGGTTAAATGTACCAAAAAAAGGCCAAACAACGTTTATCGCCTCATGAATATAGAATAAGATAGTTTTAGCATTCACGTCCGCTTTATAAACATGTTTCAACAGGTAGCATTCCAACAAGATATGTTAATTTACCTTGTAGGTGTAGTCCACCGATATTTTGAAAGATGTAGCTGCACTTCTTCCCTACCTGCAATTAAAAGCATAAATCAAATAAGCTCGGAAGCCCGAAGATAATCTTAAATAAACACCCTCACAGTCGTAGACCTTTATCCACACTATTTCTTTTTAACTTCAAATGACAGCTTATACACAACTTATGACCACAACTTACATACTAATATATATTTTTTTACATACTAATATATTTTTTATGTTAACGTAAAGAAAGAATACAGGGATTACTAAATGCAGGGATTACTTTAAGGGTTGTTTGGACATATTCGGTTTAAGGGACTGTTTGGTTTGGATATTTTTCAACTTTTAAACAATATTTACATGTATTCTTTCTTTTAGATTGTAGCAAATAGAATGGTTAGCATGCATCAAAACTACTTAAACCAACAAAGATGCATCCTTCATAATCACGTCCATAAGGGACTGTTTAAAGGACTGTTTGGTTTGAATATTTTTCAACTTTTAAACAAGAGAAAAGTGCAAATATGCTCCCTGTGGTTTGCAAAAATTGCAGACTTACTCCCCAACTTCACGAAAGTGCAGGTGGCCTCCCCAGTTTGAAACTTTCATTGCACTCGTGCTCCCTGCCAGGGAGCACGAATGCAATAGAAGTTTCAATCTGGGGAGGCCGCCTGCACTTTCATAAAGTTAGGGAGTAAGTCTGCAATTTTTGTAAACCACAGGGAGCACATTTGCATTTTTCTCTTTAAACAATATTTACATGTATTCTTTCTTTCAGATTGTAGCAAATAGAACGGTTAGTGTGCATCAAAACTACTTAAACCAACAAAGATGCTTCTTTCATAATCACGTCCATAACTATCCTAATTCAAATGCCTCTTCCATAGTTCAATCTTATTTGAAGTAACTAACCATCTTGACATCATTAACAATTCATATCAAGTTTAAACCTGAGTTACAACATCCAGTTACTATATTTCTCTTCATAACATCCATAACTACCATGATCATGAACCATTCCTCATAAAGTTGATCCAGATACCATCTTTTCTTGACATCATCATTTTAGTCCTCATACAGTTACACTTACTACATTATTCTACATAATTTTGTCATCCTAACCGATTTAAAAAACTAAAAACCGATACACATGCCCTTGACTCCAAATATTTAGAGTGAACTATTTATTCACAACATTCATCTACTTGTCATAAGTTTATCCATTATAAACATTAATTTTTACGCATTTAAAAATTATAATCCTAAACATATAGCATATATAAAATGATACCTTGCATTATTTGCATACAAAATATTCACATCATTAATCTACTTATCATAGCTTTATGCCTTAGAACCACTAACACATCAACATTTGATTCCTAAAATCAAACATAATATCTCTAATATTCAAAACCGACAAAGATGTTTTTTCTTCAATACATCCATAACTATCTTAATTCCTAAGCCTCTATCATAGTTTAATCTCTCTATCAACTTCCCGTTAGATACTTCACGATTCTCATAAATTCCATACCTCATGAAGTATTACCTCACAAAATAGCTTATAAATATACTCTTTGTCTGTTTTATTTTTCATTTATTTAAGGAATGCAACAAAACATATGAGAGAACTTACAATTTTCTTGCTTTCCAAACTCAATTTCTATAAGCAAACAAAATTGCTTTTTCTGGATTGCATTGTGGGAAAATGCATGTTGTAGGTCTGCAAACATGTGGCCTTAATACACCGCATTATAACAACCTGCAAACAAAGCAAGAATATTAGAGGTTCTTTTGGTTTTCATAGCAACCCAAAGGATATGAGGTTAATAATAGGCTCATTTCATTGACTTCTTGGTCAAGAATAACGATGAACCACAAATAATGTTATACAACCATGTCATCGAGATGGGGCCGAGGCCGCTTTAATCATGCATCAAAATGTTTCTTACAACTTGCACCAAGAACTTCTTAGTAATGCTCCCCCGTTGACCAAGATTTTTTACCAAAGATTTAAGCATTCCCCAAGCTAAAAGACTCTTCAAGTTTTCCAGCTTATGAGCTTAAGTTCACAAATTAATCAATTATAGAAGCGTGTGTATCTACAAAACGAATTAGAAGACAACCCTTCATTTAATGGTACTTCAAGAGTGGGGCATGACCATGAGCCAACTTCGGCGCCAGAATTCCAAATGACAAAATATCAGCCCTAGAAATACCACATTTCCACAGTAATCATGATTATGTCATTTTTACAATCTGAATGTGTAATTCTTCGTGAATTTATTGAATATCTATAATTAAAGTATTCAATACTTTATGAAATATATAAATAAAACAACTTGTAGATCTTGAAACACAACGTCTAAGCTCCAAACTTGATTAGGTTTTCCCGCAAGTTGAGATTTCCAAATGCAAATGCAGCGAGCCAATATTTTAAGATCTTCCAACACAACACAACTGAGTCATATTCAGTTCCTTTTTTAGCTACAAAGACAATAAAAAAATCACTGATCAAGGTTAACAAAATTAAATGAATACAAATACAAATACAAATCCATAATAACAAACTTTCAATTATGTTGATAGCTACAATTACGTGTACTCGTTTGAGAAAGAGAGGAAGATGGATTAGATGAGTGATTATCTGTGTATATGACACACCAATTTATAGTGTGTTGAATAGGTTAAAATGTTAATTCAAAATTTAAAACTTTTGATGGATAACTAAGGAAACCATTTGTGTATTTAAAGTGATTCCCCCAAAATCAGGGAAAGATTGTTACGTTGTGATAAATGAGAGATTGGATGAGTGATTATCTGTGTATATGACACATCCAGGTCATGGAGAATATATGCGCTCACTTTATTATTAGCATTATACATTAGAAGCCCCAACGTCTCATTTAAAGTAGAGTAAATTACATAAATCGTCCTTAAAGTTTGGCCAAATTGCATGTTTCGTCCCAAACGTTACGAAAGTGCAAGGATCGTCCTTGTGGGAAACCTTTGTATTTAATAAGAAAATTCAGTAGTACATCGGAAATCTATGTTTGCGTCTTGTGTATTGGGACTAAAAGTATTAATCAAAAAAAGCAATATCCAAGCTACATATAAAATCAATGAGTTCTCTTAAGTCTTAGGTTTAAATAACTATATGACAAATAGTTATTACCCATTCTACAAATACACTTTACTTGTATAGCTTTCAGTAAATAGCTAGAAGCTAGAAACATGGTCACAATCATTAATTAGTGTTGGTTATTTATGAAAACTAAAATTTACAAAAATAAGTAGGTGTAATTTATACTTCAGTATATTGGACGATCCTTGCACTTTCGTAACGTTTGGGACGAAACATGCAATTTAGCCAAACTTTAAGGACTATTTATGCAATTTACTCTTCAAAGTATTTAATGGTTGTTTTCAATTTCTCAACTAAACTGCTTGGCCATGCATACAACCTCATACTAACAACTTGAGACACCTAAAAACTGTTTTTAAACTAAAACTTACGTATACATCGGAAACTATATTGCGTCTTGTTTTGACTAAAAATATTAATCAACTTCGCCTCCTAATCGTTCGACGATTTTTGATGACATTGTTTCTTGGTCCTTTTTATGGTGTTCTAGTAGATGTAATAGGGTTTTTTCTTGGGAGTATTGGTTAAAAAACCCCTATCTTATTTCTTTGTAATGTCTTTCTAGCTCCTTGCTAGTTTTTTTAATAAAGTTGCCGTTCAAAAAAAAAAACAATATCAAGCTACAAAAATCAATGAGTTTCTCCTAGTCTTAAGTTAAAATTATATGACAAAAATCTTTACAACAAAACATGTAAGAATATAAATAATCTTGCCTTAAGATACCACCAAAATTCTGCCTTTTCTTCATCTGAATGCGTGTAACTGTCACACAATTTTTAGTATCCTCTGTTTGTCCTTCCGTTATCAGCGGGAGCATGTCAATAATTGATTGTAATATTCATGAAATAGCCATCATCTATCACCCGATTAGCCTCATCCAGGACAAAGAATGACGATGAATGTAACTGCAACCCTGCAAGGCAATAGTAAGATTGGTAAGAATGATCATAATCTTTTAAAAATTACAGATTTTAGAACATACCAAATGTATGAAATTCATGGTTTACACTTTTACCCGTCGAAAATCAAAATCAGTGGAGTAAATATTATAATTAACCAAAGGATACATTTAGTTTTTTTATAATTCAGATCATGAACAATAAGAGTGCATAATCAAATATATTGAATACCATTGATTTAAGTTTCAAGCCAAAATGATTAATTTTCAAGCCAAAGCTTACCGAAATGATTCACGAGTACCCAAATTAAGTTTCAAGCCAAAACGAAGAAGTCTCAATACTTGATATCGAGCCTAGTTGAGCTCAAACATATTTTGTGATAGCTCAATTTATCTAACTCTTTCGTGTCATTCTTAATCAATGCGCCAAATTCATATATATAATCATTAAAAGAAACATTACCCTTTTTTGTCTACCACATAACATGGCCCCCTCCACGATTATTATGATGAAATCAAACATACAAATATAATTGTGCAACAAACGTTAATAAAAAACTAATAAATTAGTGTTAAGTATTTGATCAATGTAATTCTTAATCAATGCGCCAAAAAAAATATAAATTACAAATCTGATTATGAGATTGGGCAATTGATTATGAGATTGGGCAACATAAATTACAAACCTGAATCAAAAATTATAAATTACATGGATTCAAAGGTTTGATTCTCCAAATGAATGTTTCAGGGTTTGATTCTGAAAAATACTCTTCAATTGTAATACCAATTGGTTTATTTGATTTAGGGTTCATGGTGAGAAGATTAACTGGGGCGGCTTGATTTAGGGATTTGATTTTAGGTAACTAGTTGTAATGGGTTTGTTGATTTAGGGATTTGATTTGATATGAGGTAATTGGCAGTTTCTTGTGAATATTAAATGTCGTCTATTATGTGTCAAGCTCATCTGTTGATTATTTTTTTATTTTACACGTGGTGTTTTTTTAGAATTTAGAGAAAGGATGAGTTTTTCAAAACTCTCTTTTATATAGGTTATAGATAAATTATAGATTAGATTATTAATATATATTGAGACACAAACTCACTATAGTGATTTAAAAGAATCAAAATATCAAAGTTCACATCTATAATTATGATTTTAAATCATTACTAATATTAAGTCTCTTAAAACGGCTAATCATCATCATATAATAAGTACTCCCTCCGTCCCAAAATTATTGTCCCTTATTAATTTTTTACGTCTTTTTCTTCCAACTTTGACCTTATATATTTTTGTTTGTGTTATATAATACTTAATGAAATACATATGAATTGTTTGGTTTTTAATTGTATTTTCATTGTTATAATTTTCAGCAAGTATTATATAACACAATATTTAAGATCAAAGTTAGAAGATAAAGACCTAAAAAGTTAATAGGGGACAATAATTTTAAAACAGAGAGAGTAATACATAACCTTATTCAAATATACCACATATCTATAAATTTATTTATTAATGTTAGTACTTAGTGTATACTAAAGTCAACTTTTATGAGCCATTAGAGGCTTGGGTATGGTAACGTCGGCCATGGCGTTATGCCTACGTGGCCATGGCGTTGGTGGCGTTACCACACCTCATGTCAGCGTTGGCTAACGCCGTTGGGCTCAGCGTCGAGCCACCAACACGCGTTGGTGGTGAGTATTTAGAAAAAATGACAAACACCCCCCAACGTATACATTCGGTACCAACGGCTACTTTTTCAAAAATTCAAAAAAAAAATTCATTTTAAACCTACACTATATATATTAACCATTTTACATACTCAAACACACAAACACTCTCTACACAAAACACTCTTTACACAAAATGAATCCATACTTCGCAATGAATCCAAATGACGACGAAGAAGAACGACAACCAAATGCTTTCGACGTCGATGACGAATCCGACGTTTACTTTCTTCAACAAGCGTTCGAGTATCACGAAACTTTAGTAGCAGATGAAAATCGTCCCGTGCTTACATGTAACCCGATCCATCGTGATCGATAGGGGGCCGAAGATCGTTTGATGGGCGACTATTTTGATGATCATTGTAAGTATCCTTTATACGATTTTCAAAGAACATACCGTATGAGCCGAAAACTATTTTTAAAAATAGTCAAAGGCATTAGCACTTATGAGGCTGATCCTCTTCCAAAGCACTTTAAATTCAATAAAGTCCGACCCGATGCTACGGGTCGAATGAGTCTTAGTGTAATTATGAAATGCACTATCGCAATACGCCAATTGGCATACGGCACCACACCCGATGCGTTTGATGAATATTTTCAAATGAGTGAGCATACTGCACGTGATTGTCTATTACATTTTAATATGTGTATTTTTGATTTGTACATGTTCAAGTATTTAAGAAAGCCAACGTTGGAAGATGTTGAAAAAATATATAATCAACATGTTACGCGTCATGGTTTTCTTGGAATGCTTGGAAGCATTGATTGTAGGCACTGGGAATGGAAAAATTATCCAGTATCATAGCAGGGACAATACGGTAGGGGGATAAAAAAAATACCCAACTATAATGCTTGAAGTTGTTGCTTCACATGATTTGTTGATTTGCCATGCATTTGTTTCAACAAATGAAATTTGTGTTGGGGATTTGGGCCAATTTCGATTTTTTTTTTTTTTTGGGGTAGCCAGGGTGCCAAAAATAACGATATTATAAAGTATTTTTTTTGAGATTAATTCCCTTCCCGTTTTTTATTTGGGGAATTGAACCTTTCCCTTTGGAACTAACAAAAGCACCTTAGGTTTTCCGTTTTATTTTTTTGGTAAAATGAATGTAGGGTAAAATGAAAAAAAGGGGTTATTTTACTTTGTTTTTAAGCCCCGGATTTGAAATTTTTATTTACCCAATGGGGACTTTTTTTCGTTCAAAAAATCTTTCACGTTATATTGAAAAATGAAACGCCGAAACATAAGTTTTTTACTTTAAAAAACGACAAAAAAAAGTGCAACGAAAGGGAATATCGAGCGTGGGCTTTTTTGTTGTTTTTTCTTTCCAGGGAACGTTTTTGGGGAATAAAAAAAACAAGACAACCCCCGCCCCCGTTCAATACCATGTCCAAACAACAATACGTAAACATGTTTTCTTTGGTTATCCCAAATTGGGCCCCAAAATAAACCATTGAAATTTTATTTTAGAAGACCACAAAAAAAATGGCGGTTTTACTAACCTGTAAACAAGTTTAAAAAAAAAATGGTTTTAAATCCGTTTAAAAATTATCACGGAAACAAAATGGGGGGGTTTTTTAAAAAAAGAAAACTTGTGGAAAAACCACCACCGTCCGAAAATCAAAAGAATTTTTAAAACGGAAACCCAGAGAAAAACCAATATTTAGTCCTTTCATGCAATAACTTATTGGAGCCAAATTTTTGGGCCATGACGTTTGAAAAACCCGAATGACGAAGAACCCGAAGAAACTTATTTTTAAGTCCGTCCCCCTGGGCCTTAATGTTTTTTTTTTTTTATGTATAAATTTTTTTTTTTTTCTTGTATGTTTTTTTTTAATTTTTTCCGAATGTATTATTTATTTTTTTTTTATATATTGAAAATGTTGTAAATATATTTTATTTTAATGAAATGTAAAATTGCATATTTTAAAGTTTTGTTAGGGGGAGTTATGTAAAACATAAAAAAAAAAGTGGGTATCCCCCCCTCCCCTTGAAAAAGTGGGTGGATAGTTTTTTTTAATGGTGGGGTTTAATGATTTAACTGACTGGGGATTCATTTTTCTTTTGGGTGGGTATGGTGTTTATGGTGTTAAAGCCCTAATGTGGGCGCCTGTCTTGGTGTCCCCGGTGTTTAATGGAGGTTTATTGTACAAACCGAGTGGGGCCTCTTTAGTACCAATAAAAAAATAATGGGATTTTACCATTAAAGATAGAATTTATTTTTATAATTATTTTTATAGTTTTTTTTTTTAGAGCAATCTTCCAAAAATGCAAAGTTTTTTTTTTTTTTTAAGAAATGACTTTTTTTTCACTATTTTTGATTAAGCTAAAGGAAAAGAACCCTAAGTTTTTTTTTTCCCATTTTGTGAAACCAATAGGTTTACTAAAATCTTTTTTTAAAGAATGGACTGAGTGCCTAGTAAATTTAAAAACGTATTTTTTATAAATAAAATTGGATAAGAGTTGAATTTCCCCCCACAATTAAATTAAGGCTCTTGTTTTAATTTCCACATTTTTTTCAAAAAACAGACAACCCTCATTAAAAATATATAACATTTAAATTAGAAAAAGCTTTTTTTAAAGACTTTTTTTTTTGATTTGTATTGGAGGAATTTTTTTAATAGAAATTGGACTTTTTAAAAGACCCAGGAACCAATTTTAATTAAGAAAAATTTTAAAAATGGAATAATTAAAACTTGTTTTTAAAAAAAGTCCAAATTTTGTGTAACACTTAAACCCGAGAAAACGGGTTCCCCCAAATGTCCATACCTTATTGCAAATCAAAAATTAAAACCGCAAAAGAGCTGGAAAGAAACTTACTAAATACGAATTGGGGTTTTTTTTTTTTTATTGGGCAAAAATTTTTTTCCCCAAACATAAATTATTGAAAAAATCCAAAATCCCTTTAAAAAGCTAAAAAAAACAGTTGCCTAGTTAAAGAACTGGTTAAAAAACTAGTTTTTCCTCAAGATTGGTCCCCCCCCCAAATATGAGTCCTCCCTTTTCCTATGCCCAACTCCCTTCCAACACATTATCTCAACCTTTTCCCCCTTGTGTTAACTTGCCGTGAGAAAAAAAAAAAGAAAAATGCGGCTTTAGGCTTAAAAAAGCTTTTCAAGTGAACATAATACAAAAACAAAAACATATAAGGATTTCCAAGTAAAATGTCTAGGTAATAAAACAAAACAGGAAAATCCAAAAAACCATTATATATGAGAAACAAAGATCCTCCAATAAATCATAAGAGGCTAACAGAATTTGGGGTAAAAGCCCAAACCAAAAAAATTAAGGTAGTACCCCCCCAAAATGGATATAAAGTAGCCCAAACCATAAAACCATATAGAAAATGCCCACTAAGCTCCGAGAACAAATGTTTTCCTAAAAACATGCCAAAACATACCCTTAGACCCTAACAATCTCAATACATTATCCATGTCATATCAAAAAAAAATGTACATGGAGCTATAGACCCTCCAGAAATTTGTAACCCACAAAAATGGTAACCCAATGAGTGTGTTTTTTGGCACCACACTACCACATGGCACCCAAAAAAAAAAATCTAAATCGTTAAACACCATATTTAGCCCTAGGATGCATCCTATAAAAACGCCCCCCCCTACAAATTCAAAAATCAAAAACCATAATTATGGCCAAATAAGTGCCAAATAAAGATCAAATAACAACTAAAAATGGGAATGCCGTGGACTGATCACAAAAACACGCCACAGATAAGTTTGTTCAAACCCAATTGTTGCCGCAGTAGCCATTGGGTAAAAACACCTCATGACCGCTAGTTTAAATAGCTCCGCATCGGAACAAAAAATGGAAAAGGTGCTCATATAACTTATTTGAAGCAAGACATAATAAATATTCCAAAGAAAGGTCCAAGAATCAAACATACAAAATAAACTCATACAATGTACTGTCAAAAGAAGCCATATATCCAATACGAAAAATTTCAAAATGGCTCAAACGAAAGTTTTAATCAAATTTAATGTTTAGCAACGAAAATAACCCGAATCATAGGAAAAATGATAAAAACAGAAATAGGTGATTTTCAAGTGGCCCAAAAGAGAATTAATTACGGATCAACAAGTCCATAAGAATTTCTTTAAAAAGAATGATAGAAAAATTCCCCCTGTTAACAACAGAATTAAAAAAAAACAAAAAAAAAGCAACCCAAACACGTAAAGAACCAACGAAATCGTAACCAACGACCAAAAAAAGGAAGCACCATTATAGAGTAAACAAAATAAACTTTTTTTAATCCAAGGATGATAAAAAAAATGGATATAGGATAGAATATCCCGTAACCTTCAAAAAGAGCATTCCCAACCCCGCAGACAAACTTTTAAAACTCCCCCTCTTCGTTTATCTAAACAAAGAACTTTCCAAAAGGATTATTTTTCCCCGTATTAAAATTTGGACCAAATTAAAAACTAATTGATTACTTTTGTCAAGAAATTCCAATTAGTGTTATTTTTAGACGTCCTCCCTGGCTACCTGCCCCCATTAGTTTTCCTCGCAATAAACCCACAAATTTAGTTATAATATTTCCCCCTAACTTGTTTTTTTTTACTTTTATATAGTTATATCCGAAAGCATAAATAGTTCCCGTAATGAAAAATAAATTTTAATTTAACTTGAATTGTCCCCCGTTTTTTTTATACAAATAAAAATTTTACAGTCCATTGTATTTTCAAAAAAAAAGATGACCCTTAAACCCAAGTGAAAAAATTCCAATAGTTTATTAGTAGTCCCCCCCTCAAGAAAAAAATAATATGGACAATTAAATAAATAAAATAGAATACGGCCCTGGTACCAATTTTTATTTTTTTTTAAATAATTAGTACCTATTACAACCAATGAAACCTAAAAAAAAAGGACTTTTCCCTATTTTACGTTATTAGGATTTAAAATGAAAATAATTTTTAGTTGGTTTGCCTTAACAAAAATTTATTTTAGACCCATCAACTAACAAAAGTAAAACCTTTGAAATAAATTTTTTTTTACCCAAGCAACAGTAATATACTTGTTTTAATAATAATCTAAATAAATCTTTTCCAAGTATCAAATTCCCCCTTTGAAACCAACCCTTGGTATATTTTGCAAATTTAAAAAAATGGAAATATAATATTAAAAAATTAAAAATCTACTAGTATATTTTTTAAAAAGAACTCCCATGCAAATCCCGTCCTTTTCCTTTCAAATATGTTATAATACAGTGGGTAAAAACCGAAACCCATTTTCGAATTCTTTTTTTCCCCCGGTTACAATGTTTTTTTTTAAGATTATTTTTTTTTTTTTTAATTTTTTTCCCTGGGTATTTGAATTTCTGTAATTTATGCATCATTATGAAAACATGAGAGTAAATGACATAGTGACATTGTTACATATAAATTTATAACTAGTCTATTCATGTTATTACATATATCAGCTTGAATGGAAAACTTTTACGATATCATGTTAGCATGTACAAGAATGTATTAACGTAATACTTGTGATTAGTGCATGATTATGAATAAAATGATAGTTAAAGACATATACCTGATCAAGACTGAACAAAGATTGTCGAATAGAAAGGAAGACCGAACTTGAAATCAAACACGAACTCAAGCACGAGATTTAGCAGACACAACCGAACCCTAAAACCAAATCAAAACCCAGCATGTAACGCACAGCTAAACGTACAAATCACGAACCAAACCTTAACATACTCACAAACCGAAACTTAATCCAGCGACCCTCAATCCAAACTCGAACAGAGCAACAAAACCCAGATCCCGGACACGAACACAAACCAAGAACACTAGTAATATACCAACGTGAATCTAAATTAGGCTGTTCTCCGCACTACAACAAAAGGGTTGTTTAGGGACGGCCAAATATTAGGGTCGACATAGTCGACCCTAAACCACACGTGGGACCCGCTTTTTTCAACAAACAAAATGCAAAGTCAATATAATGCGACTTAGGGACGACATTTTGGGTCGTCATTGTCGACCATTTTAGAATTAAAATATACAATAAATTAAATTATATAGAATACTTTAGGGAATGGACATTTTCCTTTTAGGGTCGAAATTGTCGACATTAGCATTAAAAAAAATAACTTAAATATATAAATACCTTTAGGGGTCGACACTTAGGGTCGACATTGACGAACCTACCATTTATAAATAACTTTATTGATTTAAATATTTCTAAATATAGATTAAATTTATGCGGGTGGGGGGTTTGGGGAAAACCTTTTAGAAATTTTGGGGGGGTAGACTTAGGGACGACTTTTTATTTGTATTTAGGGTCGACATTGTCGACCCTAACCAATAGTATAATTTTTTTTTTTTTTTGGCATTAAATGTATTTAGATTTTATATTTAAATATTAAACCAAATTTATATATACCTATAAATAACTTTGGGTTCGTCTCTTTTGGTCGACAATGTCAACCCTAAGCATAAACATACCAAACCATACAAAATTTTTTGTAAAAAAATTAAGATTGGTTGTAAATTTAGTTTTGTTCGTAATAAAAATTAAAAAAAAAAAAAAATAAAAAAAAAAAAAAAAAAAAAAACAAAAAAAAAAAAAATAAAAAAAAAAAAAAATAAAATAAAAAAAAAAAAATAAAAAAAAAAAAAATATTTTAAAAAAAATTTTACTTTTTTTTCGTTATTTTAAAATTAAGATTGGTTTGTTAAAATTTTCGTAAAAAATTTAAGATTGGTTCATTAAAATTAAGATTTTCCGAGTTTGTTTAAAATTTTTCGTTAAAAATTAAGATTTTTTCTAAAGTGCGAATTTTTTTTTTTTAAGTTTTTTGTAAAAAATATTAATTTTTTTTTTTCAAATCAATAATGTATACACAGGGATGTTATGTGTCTAAAAATAATCAACAGGGATGTTTTTTTTGCTACAATTAATCTTTTAATTTATTTATTTTATCTTTTATTAGTTTGCTAATTTGATAAATTTTACTTCAAAATTAATGAATACTATGTAGTTTTTTTAAACACAATAAATTATCAAAAATACACGGAATGATTCCTAATGATTAACCGTTTATTATTATAATACAAAATTACTTTATTAAATCGATTAAACACTTCCTTACATTAAAGTTACTAAGTTTTTCCCTTTTCAATCATTAAAGCATAATTTTAAGTTTTACTAAATTCCAAATTGCATAAAATGATTTTATCTTAATGAATAAAACTTTGCTCCCTATTAAGGTTTCTCATCCTTAGGTTAGATCTCATGAAGTATTCCTGCTGACTCTTGTGTGTGGTTCTCGGGATGCCTTGCCATCTCTAGTTGTCCCTCTAGTACACTTATCCTTGCCTCTAGTGTCTTTATTCCTTTCCAGCCTAATGAAAAGTACTTAACCAATTTGAGCCACTCTTCCCATTCGAAGATTTCTGTGAATATCGAGACAGAGATTGACTTGGATCGTGAAGCAACAACCGAAGTACATACAAATTAGAAAACAAGTTCTGGGAAATGACTTGACGTGAGAAGTTCTCACGGAGGGAATGAAGAATAACTTTGAGTTGTTGAGGTCCAGGAGAAGATCCATCACACAATAAAGTAGCACTTCCTCTCTCTGTTTAGTTCCTGGGTGATACGGAGTATGGAAATCTGCAAGGAATAAGTCATGTTTGAACATAGATTAACTTTTTTTATATACATAAATTCGTTATGCCTTTTGTTGTTCTCATTTGTATTTGGGACATGCGGTTATGTATCGTTGTCCATAGCAATGTGTTTCTGCTCTGATGTTCAGCAACACCACCAATTTAAGTTTTTACTCTTGCAAATCCAAGTTTTCGATTAGATCGCATCATCTGGTGACTGTTGATCGAGGTCACCGGTGGTGAATGTGGTTGGTGTGTTTTGTGGATAAGAGTGTGTGTGGTATTGTGTGTGTCATTTTGCTTGGGTGTTGGATAAGATATATCTGTTTTTTTTGGTTTAAAGATGAATGCTTGGCGGGGTGTTTTTGGATAGGGAGTTTTTGGACAGGGGAGTATTTGGGGAAGGTTGTTTTTGGCGGGTGATTGATACGTTGTTTGAATCGCTAATGTTGTAATAGTAGTTGTAAGTAATGATAATGTGCAGTTGTAGATAGATTGAAAGTGAATCTATGACAGATAACCATAACTATATCGAACTCGTCCGTTAAAAGTTAACTAACGTATATACCATAAACTTATCGATCGTCCATGCAGTACGTCTAACGTATAAACCATAACATTTCGACTCGTCCGTGGTACGTTCTTAAGTTATAACCGTAACTTTCATCGTCTCGTCGTAAATATTTTGAACGTTCATTTCGTAATTTCTTTACATTTCGTATAGTCGTTTTTTTTATTTGATTTTTTGATTGTGGTTTTTTTTAACTTTTTTTTTTGTCTTTTTTGTTTCTGTGTTTTTTGCTAATTGTGTGTTGTGATTCTTTGATGATCGTAAAACGTATAACCGTAAACATATCGATCGTCGTACCCCCCCTTGAACGTATAACGGTTATAATCGCTAACATATCCGGAATCGTAGTTGAACGTCTAACGTTATAACAATAAACATATCGACTCGTCAAAGATTTTGAAGATCTAACGTATAACCATAACATATCGACTCGTACGTTTTTAGATGCATTTTTAGATGGGTCTTTTTGCATTAATCAGCGTTGTTGTGAGCCATTGTTCTGCAACCCCATTCACACAAATGATTCCAGTTGCCAATGTGTTAGCTGTTGTAACGTGATGATATATGCCTGTTACCCTCGTCTTTCTTGAGGCTCACTTATATAATACCGGGTTTGACAAACATTACACCACTTGGAAATATTCACGGTGAAACCCTCCCGCTAACCCTCCACAGTACCACATTAACCTGAACACATTGACAGGATGCGTTCTTCGAAGTATTTCTGCAAATAATGTCCAACTCCAACCAACTCAAAACAACCGGTCTCAACAAGCCAAAACAAAAAGGCGTCCTAATAACAGAGTTTTTGAAGAATTACTTTCTAGGTAACACAAAAGTGTACACGAGTTGTGATATGGACTTCATTGGAATTTACAACTGAGAGTTTTCAACGTCTAGGCTTTTATTAAAATTCAGGATGACGGGGTTTACACAAGATTTTAGATCTTACCTAATAGCTATCGTCACAATAGTAAAGGATACAATTTCCCATCGTCATACTATGTAATCATGAGACATACAAAACAGATCGAGGTTAGGATACAGAATTCGATCATGCTTTGTATAACCGATTGTTTTTTATTTTGGGTGATCAGTGGACAACCTAAAGAGGCCTGATTGTCCAGTCTGCCAAAGCGAAGTAGATTATAAAGACCAAAAGTAGCAAAGGGGGTAGTTAGTTGCAAACAAGGATCGTGCGTTACTTTCCATTTATAAAAACATAGACTACAACGTTCTATGTTCAACACATAAAAAACATAGCAAAGTGGATATGACTTGGCATGCTTTCTGGACAGATATAAGAAAAGGTCAGATGGAATCACGTATGTGACGGTTAAAGACAGGGAAATATTTGACAGGATATAACCCCGAGTTCTATTGGGACCTAGAAAACGTTACTACCATATCGATTAGGGTTGGATTCTGCTGTGGTCTTTAATAATTTGGCATGATGACGTAAATTTAAAGCATGTGGCCGGAATCGATATTGAACTAATACAACACACCACCAGTGGAAGTGTATTGAAAAACTCTTTCTTTTAGTTGACGATATTAATTCCTGGCCACTAATTCACATGCAAAGGACATTGATGGTTTACTTGCAAATAGCCTTTGTTTAAAGAACTCCAATTGAATTTGGAAAGGAGTATCGGACGAAAGACTAGCTGATAGGGTAATTATTTCGAATATGATAAAGGATCTCTCTTATGGACCATCAATGTTTTCCCTAGCTCGAAAGTAGTTTGTAGGGGTTGAACGTCCGGGCGATGGCTTCTAAGCATGCCCCACACTGTTTACCGAGGACCACCTCCATCGATCGGCTACCTCACTGTGTCAAGTACAAAATTCAGCTTTTGTTTGGTCCATAGGAAGATTTTTAAAGAATAAACATTCCACTAAGAATTAAAAAGGTTTTCTTATGGTTTAAAAGAACCGTAACTAAACCTAGAAAAAGTTTTCCGATTGGGATATCCAGTTACAAAGTAATATAAAGTCTTTCAAATCGTCGCCCGGGGTAAACATCAGATTTAACTAAAAAGAACCCTATATCTTTCGAGGAAATTGAATTGTATTGGTGGAAGGGGGAGTCAAGCGTTCTATCTCTTTGGGGATCTTGAGTATTGGCCCTTTCTTCTAATAAAACAACAATCTCGTTGTCATGACACATCGAAAAAGAAACGCACTTGAGTGTGGCTTTACTGAATACTTTTACAGAACGACATAACCAAAGACACGCCAAAAAGCAAGGCAAGACTTGGAGAAATTTGAATGTTAGAATGGAGTTGTGGTTAGCTTAAAAACCAAACGGGATAAAGTATCGTGAAGCCTCATCCAAAGTTATATCACTAACAGAAAACAGGAAGGGAGAGATGGAAACAGCAAAACGTTTTTTGTAAATTCATCAAAGGAGTTAGGCTACCTGATGGGGTTTGGGATCCAACCTTTAAGCAAAAAAGTGATTCGCCTGATGATGTGATTGATAACAATATAACGGGCATGAAATCTCATGGTCTGTCGATATAATGATGCATCGGTTGATTCTTCCTTATGGAGTACAACATAATACTTGCCCAAAAGAATTGCAGCTCCTATATATCGAGCTTTGCTTGTTCCTTTAAGCAGCTTTGTGCTCGACTTCCTGATTGCACAGGGACATGGGCGAAAAGCTAAAAAATCAATCGATCTGTTTCTGATTGAGTTTAGTGAAAAATTCTTTCCTCCTGCTTTTATTGACATAATGATTCATGTGGCTATACATTTACACGTTTGAGGCTATTCTAGGTGGCCATCTTCGCTACAGGTGGTTGTTTCCCATTGAAAAGACATTGAAAGAAGCTAAAAGAATATGTCCGAAATAATAGCAAAGCATGGAAGGATTTATTGGAGGGAAAGGTTATGTTTCAGAAAAGAATAGATAGCATTAACTTTTTGTTCGCGTTATCTTAAAGGATGACGTTTGCAGACGTGATTTATTGTTTGCAACGAAATGACGACGGTTTTGTTTTTCCCCCCCCTCCTGAAGACTGGACACAGATACATTCAATGGTTGTTCCGGTCTGTTATGCAAACTGACGGGTAGAATGAAGCAACTCGGCTCACTGCAAGTGTTTGGCTGGCTTACGAAGCTGTTTTGTTTTTTGGTTTGTACTCAAACTTCAGTTCCTGAATCCGACGCTGGAAATCTTGGCTTTTTCTCGGAGAGTATGTTTCTTCCTTTTTTTATTTGAAAAATTCTTCTTCCTCGATGACTCTATCTAATACTCATGACTTTTGCAGAGAATCGCCTTATAACGTTGGAACGGGTTTTCCCCCGCGTGGTTTAATCACAGGTAATATAAATTAGAAACAACAACCAACACCAAAAACACCAATTATTCCCCAACATTTTATTTACTTGGAGATTATTTGCACAATCTAAATCTGTTTGTAACATCTCTTTTCGTATGATCTCGTGAAAAAAAAAGTGGAAGGCGTCTGTAGTGGAAGACTTATTTCTTGGGCCATGTGGACCTATTAGGGAATGTACTTTACCCCGCTATCCAGCTTGACATAGTTATACGGTTTGTTAAAAAAAAAAAAAAACACACACCAAGACGATTTTTGCTCCATTTTGGCTGTTAATTTGCTCGATTTTAACCACTCACCACCACATAACCGCATCCACCACATTCACCGTCACCCACCACACATCGCACACGAGCACGAACCACGACCGCAGCCACCCACCACCGCAGCCACCAACCACCGCAGCCTTCCTCCTCCTCCTCTATAAATTTAATTCTTATTTCTTCAATCCTCTAAATGATAATTCTTAAGCCCATTGATTGATTTTGATATATAAAGGTTTGTTTTTTTTTTGGTTAATAAGGTTTCATATTTTTTTTGATTATGTTATGAAGTTTGTTATTGTTATTGTTAGACCAAGTCACAGCCGCGACCAAGTCACAGCCGAAGTCAACCGCAATCAACGAGCCGAGAACGAGCTGACCCGAGTCAAGGTATGATTCAGCTTATATGTGGGCAGTGGGCTTAAATGTGAGCTTATGAGCATATTTGATTTCGGCTTATATTTTCATAAGCCCATTTTTCTGGCTTATTTTATTTCGGAAAATTGGTGCTTATGATATATAAGCCGAAATCATATAAGCTCATAAGCCCACGTATAAGCCCGAAACAAACACCCCCTTATATGGTTATATATTGTTTATTTGGTGATTTATATGTGTTTAGGAATTTTTTAGGATTTTAGCGATTAATTTCGGAAAATCCCGGTCCGAAGTTAATCAACCTATAGAAAACCCGTCCGAAATTAATTTATTAGAAATTAATTTCGGAAAGTCCCCTGTTTGGGACTGCTTTTTGAATGTTTTGTCTCATTTAGGATATGAATACGTATAACTGGTTTACTATTTGAGATGATTTCGACAGTGTTTCTCCTTTACTCCTACGAATATGTCTTTAAACACATATTTGGGGAGTTGAGGGGAAATGCTGCCGAAATTTTCTCAAATAGTAAATCGGTTATACGCATTCATATATGAGACGAAACATTCAAAGAGTGGGTTATGATTGCCTTCCATAGTTGCACTAGGTAAAAAAACAGTTCATATTTGTTAATAAACTTGTTGGTGTAAAAAAATAAAAATCAGCCAAAGTAAGAAATTGTGATTTTTTTTTAATTTAGATTCTTTTTAATTTCTTTTACTTGAATTTTCATGACCGAATAACATATCTTTGTAGGTTCGATGCCGCGTATTGAGACCGGAAGTGAGGCCTTAAGGAAGGCTTATAGAAAAAACAAAAAACAACCTTTACCGATTGGCTTTGATGTCACCGATCTTGGTACATACCATCCCATAGGAGATTATTCGAGCATGTTGAATACTCTTATGGGGGAAACAATTAGGCCACTTCCCTTTAATTGCGAGTGGGACGAAATTCCAAAGGCGCTTAAAGCGCATATTTTTCCTACGCTAGAGGTATTAATTGTTTATTTTACTTCTATTCTTATTGTTATCGACGTTTAGATATGTGTGTTATGTTTAAATTATTTGTTTATTTAAATGCATTTGTTTATATGTAGAGCTATTTCAACCTTGCGCATTGGTATGCCAATCAGGAGAAAGTGGTTGTTGGCGATAATGTATACACGGTGGGGGATCGGGTAAAGCTTGGGTTGGAACTTAAACTGAGGGTGCTTTGGCGCAAAGCCAAGAACAGGATCAAGGCTAACCATTTCACAAGATATCCTTGAGCAGAGGTGGCAAAGAATCATCTGCCGCCGCCGAGTGTGTGGGAAGGCAGAACCCAAGAGGAGTGGAACGAGCTGGTTGACTGGTTTTCCCATCCGGATCAGGTGGCGAGAAGCGCGGTGAATGCTGCTAACCGCGCGAAGAACACCATACCAACCCATCAAGGAAAAAAATCATTTGCCCAAGGGAGGAACGAATATGTAAGACTCTTTATAATTTTTGTGATATGTTACAGGTGTTTATATTGTTTGTTTATAGCTCGTTATTAATTTACTTGATATTGTATAGAAAGTCGAGCACGGGCATTACGAGGACCTAATTGAGACGTGGAGGAAGACGCACTCAGAACCAAAGTCTGGCCGATGGAAATCCAAAGAAAACAAGCAGAGATACGTAAGTAATTTAACTCGTTACATTCTTTAATAACTTATTTTATTTCTTTTTAACCTTTTTTCTTTCTTTTTCTATTTTTCTTTCTCAGTTGCAAATGAAGGCCATGCAAGATCAGGTTAGAGGCGGAGTCATCCCGTTCATGACCGATCAACAAATCTTGGATCAAGTCGTTCCTAGTGAGAATCGACAGAACATGTCGGGCATGGGCAGGAAGCTACCGGGCAGTGGCTCAACTTCGCGCAAGCACCCAAATAAGGTATTTGCAGATGTTCTGACTCGGGATGAAATGACTCAGATACTGAGACAAAAAGAGCAAGAAAATGAGTTGCTAAGAAAGCAAGTTGAGGAGGCTCAACAACGAGCGTATTTGGCTTCTTTAAAGGCTGACGCGTCGAGCCAATGGTCTACTGCAGCGTACCAAAATACTCAGACGCTCTATGGAACCCTAGGTACGTTTTTTGGCCATTACAACTCACCAAACTATGCTCGCCCATTTAGCCCTCATGATTTTAATCTTGTACCACCACCTCCACCCGGTCCTAGTATGCCCCACGCCCCTGAGTGGGCTCACTTACTCCAGCCTCCCTTTCCCACTAATCAACCTCTCCGACCTCTCCAACCTCCTTACCCCGGCCCATTTCCTCAACCTCCCTACCCCGGCTCATTTCCTCAACCTTCCTACAACGAGCCATTTCCTATACCTCCCATCAACAATAACACCTTCAACAACTGTTACCATCCCGTTTACAACTCCACCCAGGGTATCGCCTCTAGCTCTAATGATCCAGCCCAACGTTCCTTCTACAACCTTGTTATGAATCCTCATATGACCGATTCGCGGACCTTGGACGAATTGGCTCGAGATAATAGTCTTGCAAACAATGACGAGGGCGCATCAGGGGAGGAGGAGGAAGAGGAGGAGGGCAACGAAGGTACGAATGATGGTGACTATTCGGAGGAGAATGAGGAGGAGGGGAAGGTACGGATGGTAATGAGGAATGATCTTAGTTTGTGATGATGACTATTTGTGAAACTTGGACATGTATTTTGAGATTTGTAATAACTTTAAGACTTGTTATCGTATTATGGTAATATATCGTATCGTGGATTTGCGGTAATGTAATGTTTAGTGATTTGTTATTTTATAGTATTGTGGATTTGCCGAATTCTGGATTTTAAAATGTAGATTTTTTCCGGAAATAATTCCGGAAAAAATCTGGAAAACCTGGAAACCTGCATTTTTTTTTTCCCCGGTACACCTTAGGGACGACATTGTCGTCCCAAAGGATACACAAATGTCGTCCCAAAGTTAAAGTGTGTCGTCCCAAAGCATGCCCCTTCCCAGGGTTATATATTTACTTTATATACCTTAGGGACGACCATGTCGACCCCTAGTTATAAGGAATAATTCCTCCCTAAGGTTGAGTCTTAGGGACGACAATGTCGACCCTAAGAATAAGTAATATGTCGTCCCAAGGTTGAGTGGAATACCCACGTGTATTTTCTTTTTATATAATTAATATATAAATAATTTATAAATTTATAAATTAAAATTATTATAATCATCTTGGGACGACAATGTCGTCCCATAGTATAAATGAATATGTCGTCCCTAAGCTAAGTCAAACTTTTCTCATAAAGTAGCATGGGTCCCACTGTCGTCCCAAAGCACAAAGAAAAAAGTCGTCCCATAGAATTTAGAGACGAGATGGTTGGGACGATGTTCTTGGGTCGACATTGTCGTCCCAAGACACTAAGGGACGACACCCTTTGTGTCTTAGGGTCGAAAATGTCGACCCTAAGTTAACATTATGTTGTAGTGACAGGTCACGCGGTTTATAAATGTCACGCGGTTTATAAATGTCACATCAGGTGGTTTATCAGGGCCTGCTCGCGGTTCATGAATGTGATTTCCACCAATTTGTTTCTAGGGTTCTGGAAAAATACAAATAAATTGAACATAATCAATGGAAAGTATGTTATAATACTTATGCAACAAAATAATTGTAACTTACAACTAATAATTCAAAACTCTAAACGTTAAAATTAAACCGCTACTTACCAATGTTTGAGGTTGAGAGAACACAATTGTTGGCACAGTGATTTAATCCAAATATATTCTTGATTGTGGTTGATTTGGTATGCATTGAAATCATTTAATGGTGATTCGAAACTGAACCGGTTGATTTGAATGAAAAATCGTAACTCATTGGGGAAGATTGTATAGGAAGAATGCAAATTTATTGCTTAACAAAAATACTAATTATTGTGATTAATTGAATAAGTGTAAAATCAGTGGTGCATTAATTTGAAACCGATATATTCGAGAATATTTACAGTTAATGACACGATATATTAATGAGATAATTTCAAACATGCATTTTTATGGAGAGTTAATGACACAGTATTTACACTTAATGACACTTAATGAGAGTTCAAATATGAGATATTTACACTTAATGACATGGTATATTAATGAGAAAATTTCAAACAAGCATTTTTAAGGAGAGTTAATGACACGGTATTTACACTTAATGAGAGTTCAAGCATGAGATATTTACACTTAAAAGGCACTTAATGTGACATTTAATTTTCATGCAAAAGGCTTGTAAAAACCGGTTAATTATAGATTTGGGGGAGTTTTTTTTTGAGGAGGATTGTGAGGGAAATATTGATTGGGGATTTTTGTACTAATTGGGGGTTTTTTGTTTATTGGATCAATAATAATGACATATATCATTTTTTTCGAAGTTTTAATGAGGAGATCTCGTTTTTTAATAGCTTGCTGTATATATAGGTGAGGATTCATTCATATATACACACACATAAACATACATACATCTAAAGCAATCTCTAGCTATGAACGACAACATAAATTCAATGAGTAACGCGTCGTCTAAGCCTCGACGTCATCGTTCAGACCTAACATTACTTTTACCCCCGCGCCAACAAATAGCCGTCCCGCTTCCTCTTCCACCGTCAAACAACCATATCAGATTTTCAGAGCTTGATCGCCTCAACAAGATTGGCAGCGGGAATGGTGGGACGGTCTACAAAGTCCTCCATCGTCCCACCAACACTCATTTCGCTCTCAAAGTCATCTACGTGACAAACGACGAGGAAGTCTTACGTCAAATACGTCGTGAAATAGAAATCCTAAGAGTAGTTGACAATCTTAATGTTGTCAAGTGTCATGACTGGTATGATCATGCTGGTGAAATTCAGGTTCTTTTAGAATACATGGATTTGGGGTCGCTTGAAGATGCTCATTTGTGTGATGAATCATCTTTAGCTGCTGTCACACGTCAGATTTTATCAGGGATTTACTATCTGCATACACTTAAGATTGTTCACCGCGATATTAAACCGTCAAACCTATTAATTAACTCCAAGAACCAAGTGAAAGTCGCTGATTTTGAGGTGTCCCGAATACTGGAACAGACCACAGATCGTTGTACCTCGCCTATAGGGACAATGGGATACATGAGTCCAGAGAGAATAAAGACCGATATAAACAAAGGGAAATACGACGGGTGTGCAGGTGATATATGGAGCGTAGGTGTTAGTATATTGGAATTCTATATAGGCAAATTTCCATTTCCGGTAAGACGAAAAGAGAGTTGGGCAGGTTTCATGTATGAAATTTGCATGACCGATCCACCACAAGCTCCCTCGACGGCTTCTACTGAGTTTCAATATTTCGTGCGATGCTGTTTGCAGATTGATCCTACACGAAGATGGACCGCGGCTCAGTTTCCAAGGCATCCTTTTGTTACAGGAGAACACTAGAATCTGAAAATTTCAAGTACAAACTGTTTTCTAATTTTAGGAAAATACTAAATTACGAAACGTTGAATAACCATTTGTAGAAAGCAATATCATCCTTTTGTGTTTGCGCCTTAGTTTAGGTAGTT
>BQNB010057039.1:0-37124 GCA_026074375.1 Tanacetum coccineum
AACTAATACTTATCACATAAGTAATCTTGATCTCCAAACAATCTTTATCCTTTCTTTTGCCTTTATCCTTTCTCTGACAGTAGAAACTCTTTCAGCAGTCTTAATCTTTGAGCATTTATAACTTTTGTACTAGCAGCATTAACTTTTATCACCAGCATTAGTAACTTATACACCAGTAGCATTAACTGTGTACAAGCAGTAGTAACTACTTAAAATATTTTTTTCAATTTTTACCAGCAATACTAACTTTACACTAGCAGTACTAATATATACTAGCGGTAGTAACTGTGAGCTAGCAGTACTAACTTTATACTAGCAACACTAACTACTTAGCATATTTTTCATTAAAGTTAATGAACAACACTAACTTTAACTTAGCAGCAGTAACACAAACCTTAGCAGCAGTAACTCTAAGATCATCAAGAAGTCTTTTAATCCCAACATAACTTTTGTATTTTGAGGACTAAAATACTAACCTCACTACTTCACTACACTTCACAACTTCACTTCACTTCACAACTTCACTTCACTTTACCTAGACACTAACAAGATCACCCTGATCTATCTAAACACTTGACTGTAACACCCCCAAAATGGGTCGCAGCGGAATATAGGTTTGGGAGCGTTACTTCATAGATCAATAGCATAAGATATATAAGAACGACCTTTAAAAGTGTCGTTTAAAACCGACACATTGGATTTAGCAAGGTGTTTGTTCCAAAAGCCCGAAACTTTACTTATTCGTTATTAAATTATACAAAGATTCTAGTTCATAACAAATATTTCTCCAAAATATAATGCAACCAAATCTTTAATGCAAATGACTTCCAAAATAACAACCACCAATGTATCCCTTGCACCTCGTGCCTTATTGACCTCCTGAGAAAAATATGCTTTAAAACGTGAACAATAATGTTGGTGAATTCATAGGTTTCTGAATTATATAAGTGTAGAACAGCAAGATTTCCCCCATGATAATACATTAAATGTAAACATCACAAAAATGTAATTACGTTTCCTTAAGCTCATGACACTGAAGCTCGACATAAATGAATTCTAATATACATTGCCTACATTGCCCATGATGATGTTCTAACCTAGAACATCCCAAATCCGACATGGTATACGTTCGTTGGCTCGGTAGTTGTAACAACCGTGACTTGAGCAGGTTAGTCAAACCATTAGTGTTGACTTATGTGTCTGTTGCAATGTACGGTTTATGTGATTTTATGTGTTATACGTGTTTATATGTGTTTGTGTGGGATATGTGAGATTGGATAATCAATCCATTGAGCGTGATCGTCTCATTAGGATTGGATTTGTGTTAAAATTTGTTGAGTTCATTTCGTTCACTTTTGAGTAACGAGGAAATGGTTATTGAGATTTTAGCGTTTTTGTGTTAAATGTGTAAGTATTTATATGTATACGTATTTTTGTGTTAGTAATTTAAGATAAGTTTAGGTTTTAGAGGTTAAGTTAAGAGAAATGAGTTATTTGATGGAGAAATTTCATTTTTATCACTTATAGTGATAATGGAATTGAATTAGTATTTTGAAAGAATTGTTTTGGTCCATCACCTAGACAACCACTTATTAACCAAAACAATTCTTTCAAAATACTAATTCAATTCCATTATCACTATAAGTGATAAAAATAAAATTTCTCCATCAAATAACTCATTTCTCTTAACTTAACCTCTAAAACCTAAACTTATCTTAAATTACTAACACAAAAATACGTATACGTATAAATACTTACACATTTAACACAAAAACGCTAAAATCTCAATAACCATTTCCTCGTCACTCAACAGTAAATGAAATGAACTCAACAAAATTTTAACACAAATCCAATCCTAATGAGACGATCACGCTCAATGGATTGATTATCCAATCTCACATATCCCACACAAACACATATAAACACGTATAACACATAAAATCACATAAACCGTACGTTGCAACAGACACATAAGTCAACACTAATGGTTTTACTAACCTGCTCAAGTCATGGTTGTTACACTTCATGCTCTTGCTTGCTCTTCAAGTATATTAGAATATCGTCAATAAAGACAATCACGAATTTATCCAAATATGGTTTGCACACCCGATTCATGAGATCCATAAATACAGTAGGTGCGTTAGTCAAACCAAACGGCATAACTTGAAATTCATAATGTCCATATCGAGTTTTGAATGCTGTCTTTAGAATATCTTCTTCACGAACCCTTAGTTGATGATAAGCCGATCTCAGGTCGATCTTCGAGTAGACACTCGAACCTTGTAGTTGATCGAACAAATCATCAATCCTTGGAAGTGGGTAACGGTTCTTCACCGTCAGCTTATTCAATTCCCAGTAATCAATACACATCCAGAACTAGGTCTTATCCATCCTTCTTCTTGACAAACAAGACTAGAGCTCCCCAAGGTGAGGAACTAGGTATTATAAAGCCTTTGTCAGAAAGTTCTTTCAGTTGTTCCGACAATTATTTCATCTCGGATGGAGCCAATCGATAAGGTGCCCGTGCTACCGGCGCAACACCAGGTATCAAATCAATTTAAAATTCCACTTGGCGGGTTGGTGGAATACCCGACAAGTCCTCGGGAAAAATTTCAAGAAAGTCTTGAACTATTGGTACGTCTTCAAGTCGCTTCTCCTTCGACTTGTCTTTCGCCTTTTTTGTAGTAACATGTGCCAAAAAGATAGGACATCCCTTCAGCAAATAGTTCTGTGTTTTGGTGCACGAGATGATGTTTAATCATGACTCGTGTCCGCTGTTGCTTTTGTCACCATGAAAAATTAAAATTTCGTCTCCAAAGGGAATACGAACGAGTTTCTCATCACAAACGATTACGGCATGATATTTAGCTAACCAGTCCATACCGATAATGAGGTCAAAACTACCCATCTCTACGGGCATTAAGTCGATGTTGAATGGATGATTTAGAAAATTCAAAGTACAACCCCGTATAAATGTATTAACCTAAATTATTCTACCGTCAGCTAACTCGACATTTTAACCATGGTCTAATATAGTCGGGATGATATCAATGAAAAAGTTAAATGCAGTAGATACGAAACTTCTATTGGCACCAATATCAAATAAAATCAAAGCATAACGATTATTTAGGATGAACGTACCCATGACAACATTAGAGTTCAGGTTTGTTCCGGCAGTGCCCACAACATAGGTTCTTGCTACAGCATTACCATTCCCAGTCCGATTTCCCTGATTCCCGTTCTTTAACTTTGGGCAATCACTCCTGAAATAACCCTGAGCTCCACACGCATAGTAAGTGAGAACTCTTTGGTTTGTCCCTTGGGCTCTTTGGTTGTTGTTGGCAGCAACATGTCTGTTTTTACAGTCACGGGCCGAATGGCCAATCCTCTTGCAGTTGGTGCATTTAGGAGCACATTGTCCGTCATGGTGATAGTTGCATTTAGGGCATAGAGGTTTGATTCCTTTGTATAGTTTCTTCTCACCAGGCCCAGCAGTATAAGCCCGTTCCACATTATTTCTTTTGAATGACTGTTGTTGGTTTTGATTGTTTCAAGAGGCGTCCTTAAACTTCCTCTTATTCTCAGCCTGACGTTTAGTAATAGTGAGGATCTTCTTATCCATTACTTCAGTGGCAAACTTAATTGCCTCCTGCATCGTATTGGGCTTCGATGCCTTCACACTTCCATGTATCATATCGGGGAGACCACCGACATACTTTTCAACTACATCTGATTCCTCGGGAAACATTCTATCACACATCAATACCAACTCTTGAATGAGTTAGTTGTAACTCATCACATCGGTTCCTTTTACCTTTAGGCTCCACATTTCAGTTTCCAACTTTTTGATCTCACCCCTTGGGCAATATTTATCGATCATCATCTTCTTTAAGGTTTTCCATGGCATTGCATATGCAATATCATGTCCGACAGCCCGAACGTGGGAGTTCAACCATGTCAAGGCCTTACCTTGAAGAGTACAAGTTGCAAATTTGACCTGACATGCGACAATGCAGTTGCTGATGTGGAAAACAGATTCCATCTTTTATAACCATTGGGTTAGTCCGACAACCCCTTCAGTGCCTTTAAAATTCATAGGCTGGCACTTCAGGAAATCAGTGTAAGTGCATTCACGGACAGTAAACGTTTGTCTTCTTCCGCCAGTTCCTGAATCATGGCTGTCATCACCATTTCTGATCTTATTCGCATCACGTTCTACTAACACAGCAGCAATACCTCGCTCTATTAGTGTCCTAAGTTGAGCATTAGTAACAGGTGTGGAGGTGGGGGTGGTTGTGGTGGCTGGTGATTCCATTATGGCTCTTTTCCTTGGTGTAACACCCCCAAAAATCATATACAACGCAGCGGAATACCAAATGGGGTGTTACTTCGTAATACACAACAATAGATACAAGAGAACGACCTCTAGGTGTCGATTGAAAAATAACATTTGTTGATTCAATAAAAATCTGATTTTAATAATTCTTTGTCCATATTTGACCAGCACAATGAAAAGCTTGAATGTAAAGACTCCAATGCACATCAAATAGTCCAAGCATCTAATTCACCTGAGAAAAACATGCTTAAAAGTGTCAACATTAAAGTTGGTGAGTTTATAGATTAGTTTAAATAAGAATGTAAGTTCAAAATATATTTATCATGTGTCTTCACAGTCTGTAAAAATGTTTATAAAATATGCACGACCCATTTTATGTCACCAAGTAACAATTTATCCCAAAGATTTATAAAGATATGCACGCACATTTTTATGTCACCAAAATGTACCATGTATGTATTTGTTGGGGAGGGCCCGATAGTCCCAACGATATAATACGACATGTTATAACGTCGTTCCCAGTGATAGCCATAGTCACCGAACGGGGGTGGTCGCTACAAATCCGACTGATCTATTTTAATATCATTCGCTTGTACATCACGTATAATGTTTCGTTACGGCGATCGCTAATCCACCCGAACAGGGATCCACAACCGAATAGAATCTATTTCATAACATTCGCGCTCACCCTTCCAAGTGATTTTAGGTTCATTCGCTGTGACGTAGATTAGGACTTGTTATCGTACCCAATATTGGGCAGCTTAGTGATACAAATAATGCGTATATATGCGTATATATATACTCCCGTTACCGGTGTCCCCTCCAAGAACACCCGGGCAGTAATGTAAAAATATGTACTCCCGTTACCAGTGTCCCCTCCAAGAACACCCGGGCAGTAATTTTATTGTTATCAGTTCAATCAGCCGAAGCTAATCCGAAATCATTTCAAATGTAAAGTATGCATTTGTGACCAAAAATGAAGTCAAATAATGTATCCCATAGCGAGCTATGCAAATAAGTATGTAAACCAATTTGTAAACAATCATGTAAATGCATTTGTAAACAAGCATGTTCTCACCCCAAAAATATATGTAAAACCAGTAAAACATGGGGCTATAAACTCACAAAATCCTTTAAAACAATCACATTGTTATAAGATAACCGAGTAAGTATAAGAATTTGTAGACAAGCATGTATCCCCCTCGCGGGTTATAAAACATTCAAAAGATTGAAAAGCGAGGCTATGAACTCACATTGATTAAAGACCACGATCAATTAATCCAATTAAATCACAACTGAATCTGCAACGATCTCGACCACGACCTATAATTATGTCGCTCTATTATAATACACGTATTAAATACGATCAACGATGCGTACATCGTTACCACGAAATCATACATATTTTTATATGTATACATACATATATACATGTGATGAGAAATCCACTTGCGCGTCTTTAAACCTTAACCCTTAGTATATTTTATGTATATATACTATTTTCCGTCCAATATAACTTATCTCTAATATTTAAAGAAAGTTACTATTTTTAGACCTTCCGTTTTTAGATCCGAATAATGATCTTAAATGATTAATTGAAATATTTAGTTCATCATTCAAAATCGTACTCATAATGTATTAATATTAATTAAAATATCCGTTGACTTTTACGTTGACCTTTAGTTTTGACCCGCTATATCTCAAGTTTTAAAACTGATAATCCTCGCGGCAAAGTAAAACGTCATTACGAACAACTTTCGTGTTTCGCCGGAAGGCTGAAACGGACTCGAAAGTGATCAAATCATTTAATTAATAAATCTGTCATTTTTAATATTTATTAAAAATAACCTATTTTTCTACTAAAGTGTATATTCCGATTTTGATCCAGTTTCTTCTTTATTAAGAGTTAGAAGTCCCGTTTTATATCAAAACGTCCGTCAAAATATAATTTGTTATATTTTATAAACTAAAGTCTAACTTATCAAAGTCTCGAATTCCGAATCCCACGTTCCGATTTCTGATTTAAATTACTCGTTATATACAGGCACTAAAGTCCATTTTTAGTCCAATTCTCGTCTCAAATATGTCCAATATCACTTATACATTAATATCAGTCTCGTTTTAATATTAATTTCATATTTTAACTTAGACCGCGCAATTTATAATATTTTTCATCACATCTTATATAAATCGATTAAATGAAACAATTTATATATCTTCGTGTTAACTAAACTCACTTTATTTCGGTGTCATCACAATCAAACGCACGCACCCCGGCTTTCGCAGCCAAACCCAACAGCCCCCGGCTGTTAAACCAAACAAACCAAACACGCCCTTTTCTCGGCTGTTTCCCAGCTGTCCCCGCAACTAAACTCACGCGCCCGACCCGGCTGATGGACAGCCAAACGCACCCTTATTCGGTGATAACCACAAGAACCAAACGCCCCTTTTGTGGGCTGTTCTTACCACAAACCAACCGCACCCTTTGCGGCTGTTTAGACCAAACGCACCCTTGTGCGGTTTTGTCCAACCAAACGGACCCTAGCCGATGCAAAACCCAACGCCCCCTTTTATGGTGGCTGTCAAACCCGACAAACAAACACCCCCGGCTGTCCCGAGCCTAGCCCGACACCCCGGCTGTCCCCGGCCGTTCCCACAGCCAAGACCCGACCTAAACCCATAAACAAACACCCCCGGTACATCATTATAAACCAAACCCGACTCACTTCCCCGGCTGTTAACCCAACCCCGACGCAGCGAACCCACAACCCGACTCGACTGCCATCATCATAAACACCCCTTGGTGTTATGACCATATCCCGAACCCACCTCTTTTGTTCATAACCAACCCAACCCAGCCTCCCTGTGGCTAAACCCGAACCAAAACGCACCCGCGTATGGTGGTTTTTCCATCGAAACCAACACCCCTTTCGAGGTGTTTTATACCCGAACCAAACACAATCCATTGTGATGGTGGTCGCGCGTGGAAGAGAGTGAGTAGGTGGATCGGATAGATCGGTAAATAAGGAGCCTTTTTGGTCTTCGCCGGAAAATACCCGCCGGAAAAGTTTTTCGGCGGCGGCGAGTGGTGGCCGGCGGCGGGGGAGCTCGCCGGAGAAGATGAGTGGGAGAGAGAGAGATGTTGAGTGTGTGTGTGTGTTTATATAAAAGATGGAAATGAAATGAAATGAAAAAGATATAAACTTTTATATATATATTAAAGAAAGTGAAAAGTCCCCCATAGTCTAGGGTTCATCTTGTAATTGGTACAAGAGACAACAAATAAGGTGATATTGATTAAAAAAAAAAGCTCCAAAGACGCTAGATGATTTGCCAAAAGAGATATGTGTAAATATTGCGTTAACATTTAGAGTTGAAGTTGGTGATAAAGTGATGTTGGAAGTATCGTCTTGGAAAGATGAGTGCATTTTGGAAAGAAAGAAATGTTAGCACCAAGATATGTGGGATCATTTGAGATCATTAAAGGGATCTGTCCTATGGCCTATTGATTAAGATTGTCTTAATAATTTAGTAGTATATTTAATGTGTTTCAAATTTAAAATAGTATTGGACGGATGCAAATCTGAATGTGCATTTAGAAGAAATTAAGGTATGACAAAACTCTTCGATTTGTTGAAGAACTGTTTGAGATTACGAGTCGTAGAGGTTATAAAGTTTTGAAGCCGTAGTAGATTCCGTATGGTTAATCATTGGAAACTTCAGAGCGATATCATGAGGATTTCATAAAGAACTACGTATCCACATTGCTCGTTGAGCAAGCTATTGTTGGAAGTAACTAATTAAAGTTGGTAACATAGGGTTACTGGTAGAGCTTTATGCACCGCTTGAATGTTCTGAGTGGCTGGTTAATGATAAATTTTGGAATAACCAGAAGTCAGCCGATGCTTTAAAAATATGAGCTTTGTAACAACTCATAACTTAGTTCCAAGACCAGTTTCTTGTTTTTAATGAGTTTCGGGTTAGTTATGAATGATGTTGTTACATAACTTAAGGTTTTGACGAGTTTCCTTAATGACGGGCGATGTTCATGTAGTTGGATGGTTATTTTTGCTTAGAGTTATTATACTGCTATTTGTAACCCGTATGTGTAAGTCGACATGTTGTAAGCAGTTGGTATTCCGATCGTGAAAGTAATGAGATTCAAAGTGGGCCTAAGTTTCAGTGTGAAATGTGAGGACCATATGAAGCTAAGTATTCCCGATTATTTTTTTAATGATGATGTTCAACCTATTACGTTTAAATCTCCCTCAGGGACGATATTTCCCTAAGGAGGAGGGATTACAGTGACAACAGTGCCTTGAGCAGGTAGTCAAACGGTTTAGATTGATTTGAACATCATGTGTGCTCGATAATTAGGTGTTTATCATTCTATGTGAGTTGGTTATCAATCTGTGAGAGTGATCGTCTCATTTTGATTGAATTTATGGCTGTTATGGGCATTTCATTTTGGTCACATTTTAGTGACAATGAAAATGATGGTATAATTCTATATGTGTACGTATTTATGTGTATATGTATACGTATTTATATCTTAAAGTGTTAGTAGTTAGTAAAATTTAAAAGTTTAGTTTAGAGAATATAGAAATTAGAACTTAGTTTTTTTAAGTTAGTAAAATAAAAATTAGAAATGAAATTTATGTATGGTCATTCAATCTAGTTTTAATTTAAGAGGTTTAAAAGGTAGAATAAAGGGTTTTTATAAAAATGTCAAAATTAAGGGTTGAATATGTAATAAATAAAGTTTTTATAAAATATATATATATATATATATATATTACACACACACACACATACACACACACACACACACACATACACACACACACACATATATATATATATATAAATTACGAAACTTTATAAAAAAATAAAAAAAAATATTGTAAGGGGGTGTTTAGATCGGTTGGAAGAGGAGAAAAAAAAAGAAACACAATCCTAGTCTAATTAGAACTCTAAATAGGTAATTATCTTAAACCTTTTTGTAAATCTTATAAATACTAAAAACCCATCTCTCCCTTTTCTTTGTTGATCGGCTGGAGACCAAGAAGAAAGAAACAAAATATTTTTTTTATTTAAGATCAAAGTGGTGAATTGTGTTAACTAATCGAAGGTTTTAGGTATGTTCATAAACTCTTATTGTTTTAATTTTCTTTTTAATTCATGTAACAATAAAGTGATGGATAAATTAGGGTTTCATTAAATCTGTAAATTAATGATGTTAAACTTAATTAGAAGAGTTTAGGGTTTAATTAGGATCATGTTGATGTAAACGGTTAAGGTTGGATCGTGTTAAAATAGGAATTAGGTTTGAGCATAATTTTAGTTCATGTTGTTCGATGGATATATCAATGTTGGTAACGTTTTTCTTTATGAATCTTATGTCTATTGATAATTTCTGAGAGTCTAGTTTCCAAAAAGTCCGGCCCGAAAGGTTTTGAGGTCGGGAAGTTAGTCAAATAATTTTCGCAAGAAACGTTGTCAAAACAGTAAATTCGGTCAGACTTGGTCTAATGTCATGAGAAAACCCCCACATAAAATCAAAATTTGGGTATAATCCAAAAAAAATCGTGAGTCATATTTTAGGTGTCTATTAACTCTAGTTCGAAGGGCTAGCAATAAAATATTTTCTAAGTATTTTTAAGGACGTCAAACTTTTTGGTGTGCGTTCAGATCCGAATATGAGTATTTTGTAAAGATGAATTTTTATAAAATAGTTCTACTTAATATTGTTTTTTCTAAAAAATCACAGTAGCTCACAACTCATTGGGGAACTAGGGAATGCAAGGAAACCATCAATTAGGTGTTTTAGTATTTTATTTGTGGTCATAAAGTAACTACAAATTTCTGACGAAAACTGAAAAGTTAGAAGTTAATGGTTAAGACTATATAGAGTATGAAAATGATTTGGGAGATGCATATAAAGGATCATAAACTTAGTGTTAGGTTTAGAGGTCCATCATGTTATTATTACATTGGCTTGGGCATTCGCCTAACCGAGTGTAACTTGTGTTTTGTTATGATTAGATTATGTGCAAGATCTTGTCAAGTAAGCTGAGCATCAGGTGAGTTTCATAGTCCCATTTTACTATGTTTTCTTGGGATGGAAATGATGCAAAATATGTTTTGAAATGTTTTGATTGTTGTGATTATATGGTTTAAGTTACTCGTGGACTTTTAAGTAGCTATTATGATGTTTATGTAGCTAGCATGTTGTATGATGTTGCATTGGTCTTCGCCTACTTTGTGGGTAAGAGGTTTCGCCTACTTTGTGTGGGTATGAACCTGTGTGGATACGGTACCAAGGGTCTAGGATTGGGGATAGCATTCCTCTCCATGACCTATGTTTGTTGAATTAGATCGGGGGACACGTTCCGTCTCAATTGGGATACTTAGTTTCAAGAATGCTAGCATGTATAATAGCCAGCTTACTTGTCCTGCTTTGTTTTGTTTTTATAATCACAGTAATTTATTTAAATATTATATTGGTGTCGTAAAACCTATGACTCTCACCAACCATTATGTTGACGTTTTAAGCATCATTTTCAGGTGAGCGCTATGATGGTGTTGAAGTAAATAAAAGTGGCTAGAGAGACCATTAGGCTGCATTGGAAGTTCCCAGTTGGTTTTGTTTTGTATCTTGTTACATGAATTATTGAATGATTTTATTTGGTTTGTGAGACATTGTCTTTGTATTGACGAGACCCCTTTTTCATTAATACAAGATGCCGTTCTTTTGTTTTCGGTATTGTCATGACACATCGTGTCTTTTATATTAGTTATGCATGTAGTGATTCTCTATTGTTGACACCATTGTGTTGTGATGATATCCATGATGTTACGCCTCGTGTTTTCGCCTTGGCGGGGTGTGACAGTATCCATGGCTATAAAGCCCGTAAGCACCATGTGATGTTAAAAATCTCTTTTTAGGTATGTATCCATGGCTATAAAGCCATTGAGCACCTCTTTTTGCGTATGCATCTGCGTGTGAACACCCTACAATATTAAACATCTTTTTGGATATGCATCCATGACTATCAGGTCCGTGAACATCCTGTAACTATATATATATATATATATATATATATATATATATATTTATATATATGGATATGTTTCATTATGGGGACTCGAATTAATATTATACCCTTCTTTGTGTTATTTTAGTCATGTCTCCTTCAGCTAGTGCGTCTGGTGCTAAGTTTCATTGGGGAATCGCCTTCGCAACTGGACGCAAGCGTTTTACTGATCCAGAGACGAAGCTTAGGATGAAGCATACGAACCATAGAGTCCGAATACCAAAAGGCTTGTATCCGCGCCGAATTGAAGAGAAGTTGATTAAGAAACAAGTAGGAGGAAAATGGATCCTAGTGAGGGAGATGACGATGATTTCAAAAGATGGGAAATCTCTGATTCCTGAAGTCCACTCTTTAAGAGAGGAAGAAACCAACTGAAACAACCTAGAGCTTTAAAATTTTTTAAAAAAAAAGTATGCGATCTTGTTGATCCCCAAAGCTTTAAAGGAATGAATTTGCTCCGCACCGACTGCCCCAACGAGAAGGCAACATGAATGGTTGGTTGATAGAGGATAAGGATGAGTCTCTAGAGCATGAAGCATCAGATAAGGAGGTAGACTCGAATCTTGAGTCCACCACAAATAGTAAGCCTAAGTGGAAGAAGATAGCTAAAGTGATCATACATGGCGTCTCGCTATGTCCGTATTATTCTAAGTGATTTATTGTTTTAGATTGTTTTCTTTTCCATTTCAACATTTGGAGCCATGTTAGGAATGTTATTTTCAACTCTTGGATTTTAAGTATTTTGATTTAATAAAAGTGATGATTAGGGTTATTCCTCTGTATGATTTGTTGCTTTTGTTTTTATAATGTGCTATGTGGTGTATTTATTTCATGAAGTGTCATCATAAGGGGAGCTGTACAACTGTGAAAGGGGTCATCTTTAATGTTAGGAAACACCGAAAGTGTCGATTGCTTCATTAGACAACAGTCGTTAGCTCATTAAGTAAATTTTTAAGAACTTACATAGTTAGTTGCAAAGCCCTATGGATAAAACCCTTGCAGCCTAAGCCCACCAATCCATTGTAAGTCTATGACACCTCTCCAGCCTTAGGGAGAGGTGGTTGGGTTGTTTATTTTTACACCTTAACAAAGTTCTCTCTCTTATGTTCTTTCTCTCTCTAAGTGTTCATCCAACCTACTCTCCACCCTCACATCTAGTATGTTATAAGATTAGTCTACAATTGGTATCAAGAGCCATGGAGTGGTGTGTTTAGTTTTTGTGTTTATTTTTTTTTGCTTCGTGGGTTACTTGCAAGATTCGTCCTTTCTCTTTATTTTTTTTGTTTTCGAAGCTATTGTGGACACTAAAAGATCATTTACCTTGGTAAATTTGATTGTTTTTCTTTAGATATTAGGTGTACAAGCTTTGAATCTAGAAAAATAACATTTTTTTGTCATAAGGGTTGGTTTATACTAGTATGTACAGATTTTTTGCAAAAAAAAACAGATCTCAAAAAAGTTGTCTTTTATGTTTTGAGATTTGAGTTTCGGTCATTGTTGAAGTCGAAAACCCAAGTCGAACAACATGAGTCAACAACTCTTTTTTTTTTTTTATGTCGAACAACCTGAGTCAAACAACCTTGAGTCGATCAACTCAAGTAAAAACAACATGAATCAAAACAACCTGAGTCGAACAACCTGGCGAACATCCTGAGTCGAACAACCTGAGCCGAACAACCTGAGTTGAACAAACCTGGAGTCGAACAACTTAAGGTCGAACAACCTGAGTCGAACCACCAAGTTTGAACAACCCAAGCATCGAAAACAACTTGAGTCGATCAAATCGAGTTGAACAACATGAGTCGAACAACCCAAGTCAAACAACCTGAGTCGAACAACTCAAGTCGAACAACTCAAATTTCTAAAATTATACAGTTTATTTCTTTGACTTGAAAAATCCCGTGAAACATTTAGTGTCTTTCTCGTTTTGTAAGAATTGTAAATCCGTGTGTTTCAATATTTAAATCACTTAAAAGACAACTTATTTAAACACAATTTCTTTCTACCACCATCCGATCAAACAAGTAATCTTTTAACATACATATTTCTCAATGACGACTCTTGCTGACAAAGCGATTCTTTCGGGTGCTGACGATCATCCAACTATGTTGGAAAATGATATGTACGATTCGTGGAAAAGCAAAATGGAGCTATACTTGATGAATAGACAACATGGACGAAGGATCCTTGAATCCGTTGAGAATGGTACACTTATCTGGTCTTCAATTGAGGAAAATAGAGTGACAAGACCAAAGAAATATTTTGAGTTATCTGCTACGGAAGCAATTCAAGCTGATTGTGATATCAAGGCAACAAATATCATTCTCCAAGGACTACCCCTGAGTGTCTTGCATTGGTTAGAATCATAAAGTCGGCAAAGAACTTTAGAAAGATTCAAACTTCTCATGAGAGGAACTTCATTAACAAAACAGGAAAGGAAGTGTATGCTGTTATGTTGAATTCGCAAGTTTGCTTATAAGAAGGGGACAACCACTACGTGATTTTCTACTTGAGATTTTACTGCTACTCTAATGGACATGAACATCTACAAACATGAAAACTGGAACAATTGCAAGTGAACACAAAGTTTTTGAATAATCTTCCTCCTGTGTGGAGAAATTTGTGATGATGTCAAAACAGGTTCGGGATTTTGCACACAACTAACATGTTCACAGCTTCATGCTTACTTGGAACAACATGAACAACATGCAAATGAAGTTCGTTTGATGCATGAACGTAACTCCGATCCTCTTACTTTAGTTGCATCTCACTAAATAACACAGTTACCTTATCAAACTCATCAACACACTTATCAAAACACTCAACTTCAGCCACCAGCTTCAACATATCCATCTCCATAGTATGGTTCACCTTATCAGTCTCAACAATACTCAACTCATCAATCATCAACACCTCTTTCAATAACTTATCCATCTAATGATTTTCAATCATCAATTCACCACAACGTTTATTCTCCATCATCATCCATCCCTTAATTGGAATATCCTCCCTAAATTAACCAACAATCTTAATTTTCCCAACAAGACTCCGGTCTAATTGTTCTAGTGTTCCAGAAAGGTGATGATCCCATTGATGCCATCAATCACATGATGTTGTTTTTGACTGTAGTTGTCACCTCCCGTTATCCCACTACCAATAATTAGTTGAGAAACTCATCTAACCCTAGGCAACAGGCTACCATAAATAATGGAAGAGTGACACTACAACCAATTTAGGGGAGACAAACTTCTTTTGCTACAGGTACTTCAAGGACTTACACTCCAGGAGCAAGTGGAAGCAATTCTGGAAAACAGAGGACGGTTATTTGCTACAACTGTAAAGGGGAAGGTCACATGTCCAGACAGTGCACCAAACAAAAGAGAAAAAGGGATGATTCGTGGTTTAAGGAGAAAGTGTTGCTGGTACAAGCTCAAGCACATGGTCAAATTCTAAATGAGGAGGAACTAGCTTTTTTGGCAGATCCAAATATTCTTGAAGGTCAAAGCACACATACTGTCATTACTTACAATGCTGCTTATCAAGCTGATGATTTGGATTCATATGACTCTGATTGTAACGAACTCAACTCTGCCAAAGTTGTTCTCATGGCGAATTTATCTCATTATGGTTCAGATGGTCTTGCTGAGGTACACAATCATGATAATATGAATAATAATGTGGTAAATCAAGTTGTGCAGGTGATGCCGTCTTCTCAACAGTCGAATGTTGTGAATCATTCAGAGACCGAAATAACCAGTGATAGCAATATCATTCCTTATTCTCAGTATGTGATTGAATCATAACAAGCAACTGTTCAGAAGTCTAACTCCTCTGCACAAACAAGAAATGATTTGATATTATCTGTGATTGAACAGCTTAAAACCCAAGTAGCTAATTGATACAAGACAAATCTAGAAAATAAAAGTGACAATGAGACCTTACTGTCTGAGTCTTAAAAGATATAAGGAACAATTCAGATTATGAAAGAAGGACAAAATGTCGACTTAGGAGTAAGTATAACGTTTCAGACACATGGCACCAAGACACAAGTGCACAGTCTAGTAAGATAAAGATTTTCTAAACAAACTCTTTCAAACATTTCAAAGAAAGATGAATCTTTATTAACAAACGTTGGCTCTTCTAAAAAAAGATTTTAAAAATGAAGAAAACTAGAAACATTGATAGAGAAATAGCTTTAGAAAAGCAGATCAAACATCTAGATAATATTGTTTTTAAAAGAGATCAATCTGCACAAACTGTTCCACATTTTACATACACCTCGATTTTCTAATGATTAATACCACTAAACAAGCTCTAGGTTTCAAAATCCTTTCTACTGTCAAAAGGGTCACAGTCGAAACCAACTATAAGTTGGTAGATATTATAGATCAAACTAAACCAATTGTATTCCTGACTCAGGAATAACCTTAGCACATGCTGAAGATAGACCGTTCCAAAATGCTTTTAAACATAAGGATAATATGATGTTAGAAAAATGGAAAAGCAAGTTGATACCACACCGATAAATTATGCTGCTCTTAACCAACTTTATAAAGATTTTTCAACACGATTTATTCCACAAACTGAATTATCTGCTGAACAAGCCTTTTGGTCCAGAATTCTGGAATTCACAGAACCCACACTTACTATTAGACCCACCAATGTTGAGGTACCAAGAAAGAACTATCCTAAAGTCAGCAAGGTGTAACACGAGTTTAAAGAAACTAAACAACCATCTTGCTAACTTTGATGTGGTAACGACACAAAAACACCCACATAACGTCACACGACAGAGGGACCACACCCACAGAACAACTAAGCTGAGATTCGTGGGGTTTCGAACATACAAAAGCCTTGTTTTAAAGTGATGGAAATGAATACCATTATTATAAAATGCTACTGAAGGACTTATTTAGTACATTCAACCAACATTTGGACATTCAACCAACATTTGGTTAATGAACTTTCTGAAGTCCAAAATGTCTTCTATCAAATGGAACAGGCTGTGGAACAACATCGTATTGAGTCAAAAACATTTGAAGTTAAGATGAATCAAGTTTTGAACGAAAATGAACGACTCTTGGAACAAGTGATGAGCAAAGATATTGTGAACTTACTTGTTAATCCTTCCGTGGAGAATGATTCTGTGAATGTGCATGAATGTCAAAAGTGTCTCAAACTTGAGACTGAGCTTCAAACGGATTTTGTTAAAAGGGAAACTTACGATAAACTGTTCAAAAGTTTTACCATTCTTGAAAAACATTGCATCTCTTTAGAAGTTGACACTCAACTTAAACAGGAAATTTTTCAAAGGGAAAATTCTGTTTCAAATCAAAGTGTTCCAAGTTTTGATCAATTGTTTGAATTAAATGAATTGAAAGCTCAGTCCCAAGAGAAAGACACGGTAATTAAGAAGTTGAAAGAGAGAATTAAATCTCTAAGTGGAAAAATGGATAAGGATAAGATCAAACAGGACTTAGAAGAGATTGAAACCATAAATATTGAATTGGATCATAGGGTGACAAAGCTTATTGCTGAGAATGAGCATTTGAAACAGACCTATAAGCAACTTTATGACTCGATTAAACCAGCACGTATTCGATCAAAAGAACAATGTGATGATTTAATTAATCAAGTCAATATAAAGTCTGCGGAAATTTCTGATTTAAATGCTAGTCTTCAGGAAAAGGCTTTGGCAATAACAGCACTTAAGGATGAATTAAGGAAACTTAAAGGAAAATCCCTAGTTGATAATAATGTTTCAAACCACCCTAGTGATCCAGAGTTGCATCAAGTTAATGTGGAACCAATAACCCCCAAATTGTTGAATAAAAGGACAGCTCACTCTGCCTATATTAAGCATTCTCAGGAAGAAGCCGCAGTTCTTAGGGATCTAGTCGATCATATTAAAGCTAATTATCCCTTAGATCCACTCTTAGAATCTGCCTGTAAGTATACTAAACTAATTTAGGAGATGCTTTCTAAAATCAGTAAAACCTATCCTAGTATCAACAGTTCTGGAGAAAAATTAGTGGTTGTGACCCCGAGGAACAAAGTCAAAAAAGTTATATTCACTGACCCTGTCACATCCTCAAGAAACACAAAAACAGCCCATATCTCAAACCTAGCTTCTAACAAACCTATGTTGTCTTCTACAGGAGTAAAACAGTCTACTAGTGCTAGCGGATCACAGCCTTCAGGCAATACAATGAAAGATAAGATTCAGCAAACATAAAGTAGAATTCTAAAGAATAAAGTAGAAGCCCACCCTAGGAAAGTTAAATCTAGTTTGTAAAATAAAGATCATGTTGTTGAACTAAAAGGAACTGCTCCTGTGTAGCATTCCAAGCTTAATGCGAATTCTGACCTTCAATGTGTTAAGTGTAATGGTTGCATTTTGTATGTTCTTGATTTTATCAATAATGTGAATGCTCGTGCTAAATCTAGATTTGTTAAGAAAAATTCAAAGAGAAAAGTTTGGAAACCAACAGGAAAGGTGTTTACCAATATTGGATATCTTTAGAGACCTACTGGTCGGACCTTCACTATAGTAGGAAATGCGTGCCCTTTAACTAGGATTACCACAACTATTGAAGTGCCCCTTAGGAAATCATCTGCTCTAGATAATAAAACACCTAAACCTGTTGTCACATTGGTTTACTCAAGGAAACCTAGGAAGACTAAAACTAGTGTTCCTGTTAACAATTATAAGGTTATTAAATCTGTAACTGCTAACAATTCAGAACCCAGTCAATCTCGTGGATCCATAGTTTCCAATGTTCCATCTTCCTCTCTTGATAAATGCAGGTCATCCAAATTGTCCTCTGGTATTTGGACTCCGGCTGCTCCAAGCATATGACCGGAGATCGCTCTCAGCTCACCAACTTCGTCAGCAAATTCTTAGGTACTGTCAAATTCAGTAATGATCATGTAGCAAAGATTATGGGTTATGGAGACTATCAGATTGGGAATGTTACAATTTCAAGGGTTTATTACGTTAAAGGACTTGGGCATAATCTATTCTCTGTGGGAGCACCAAAAGGAACTGCTCCTGTGCAGCATTCCAAGCTTATTGCGAATTCTGACCTTCAATGTGTTAAGTGTAATGGTTGCATGCTTTCTAATAATCATGATTTGTGTGTTCTTGATTTTATCAATAATGTGAATCTCTTGCTAAATCTAGATTTGTTAAGAAAAATTCAAGAGAAAAAGTTGGAAACCAACAGGAAAGGTGTTTACAAATATTGGATATATCTGGAGACATACTGGTCGGACCTTCACTATAGTAGGAAATGCGTGCCCTTTAACTAGGATTACCACAACTACAACAGTGCCCCTTAAGAAATCATATTTTTTTTGTTCTGCTCTAGAATAATAACACACCAAAACCTGTCGTCACATTGGTTTACTCAAGGAAACCTAGGAGGTCTAAAACTTGTATTCCTGTTAACAATTATAAGGTTATTAAATCTGTAAATGCTAACAATTCGGAACCCAGTCAATCCCGGGGATCCATAGTTTCCAATGTTCCATCTTCCTCTCTGAATGAATGCAGGTGCCCGTTCCAACAATGTCCTCTGGTATTTGGACTCTGGCTGCTCCAAGCATATGACCGGAGATCGCTCTCAGCTCACCAACTCGTCAGTCAATTCTTGGGTACGTTAAATTCGTAATGATCCATGTTGCAAAGATTAAGGGTTATGGAGACATCAGATTGTGAATGTTACAATTCAAGGGTTTATTACGTTGAAAGGACTTGGGTTATAATCTATTCCTCATTGGATTAATTTTTATAATTCCAACTCGAAGTTGCGTTTCGTCAACACACCTGCTACATTTCGAATCTAGAAGGTATTGTTGAATTAACTGGGATCTCGAGGGGACAATCTTTATACACTCTCTCTTGGGGATATGATGGCGTCCTCTCCTATCTGTCTCTTGTCAAAGGCCTCTAAAACCAAGTCTTGGTTATGGCATCGTCGTCTCTCTCATTTGAACTTCGGTGCTATTAATCATCTTGCCAGACATGGTCTTGTTCGAGGTCTCCCTAAGCTCAAGTTTGAAAAGGACCATTTGTGTTCTGCATGTGCTTTAGGCAAGAGCACGAAGAAACCCCACAAACCCAAATTTGAGGACACCAATCAAGAAAAACTCTATCTGTTGCACATGGATCTGTGTGGACCAATGCGTGTCGCGAGTGTCAATGGAAAGAAGTACATCCTTGTTATTGTCGACGATTACTCTCGATTTACTTGGGGTAAAATGCTTGCGCTCAAAAAGATGAAGCTCAGCTTTATAAACAATTTTTTGAAGATTCCCAAGTACGACTTAAGGAAACCGTCTGACGCATCAGAACAGATAATGGAACTGAGTTTGTTAATCAGACATTGCGTGAATATTATGAGAAGGTTGGCATCTCTCATGAAACATCTGTTGCCCGCTCTCCACAGCAAAATGGTGTTGTTGAAAGACGAAATCATACGCTAATTGAAGCAGCCCGCACTATGTTAATTTATGCAAAAGCTCCTTTATTTCTATGGGCCGAAGCGGTTGCTACAGCCTGTTATACCCAAAATCGTTCCATGATACGCCGTCGACACGGTAAAACACCATACGAGCTTCTGCACAACAAACCTCCCGACCTATCGTATCTTCATGTGTTTGGTGCACTCTGCTACCCAACGAATGATAGCGAGAACTTGGGCAAGTTACAACCGAAGGCCGATATAGGTATTTTCATTGGCTATGCACCCACAAAGAAAGCATTCCGGATTTACAACAGACGTACCAGACGAATAGTTGAAACCATTCACGTTGACTTTGATGAGCTGACTGCGATGGCTTCTGAACACAGCAGTTCAGGACCCGCACTTCATGAAATGACTCCTGCAACAATCAGTTCAGGACTCGTGCCAAACCCTCATCCTTCAACACCGTTTGTGTGTGAATGAAGTCGTTGAAAAGATACCATGCAACTTTCTTTTGATTTGTCTTGAATTAGTTGCATTTGTTGTATTTCTTAGATATTTTGAACAACTTTAACAACTAACTTTTCCAAGTGGAAAAGTTCCTTATATACCCCGACACTTAAAAGTGACACGCGTGATATTTAACTAGGACCCGGGCTCGGGTTTTGCTTGGGATTAAACCCGAAACATATACAATATTAGATTAACTATCGAGCCCGATTCCCGATATTATCCTATTACAACATTAACTAATTAAAGACCGAAGCTCCATCGTAGAGTGAACGAACTTCATGTTCGACTCAATATTTTGAGGCTAACAAATTCTATTCATACAATTGTGCACCCTGATCACCAAATTTCTAAACACAATAGCAAATGGACTAAGGATCATCCACTTGAAAACATAATCGGTGAACTCGCTAGACCAGTTTCCACTCGGCTGCAATTACATGAGCAAGCTCTTTTCTGTTACTACGATGCTTTCCTCACTGCTGTTGAACCCAAGACGTATAAAGATGCTTTGACTCAAGCCTGTTGGATTGAAGCAATGCAAGAAGAACTTAATGAGTTCGAACGACTTGAAGTATGGGAGCTCGTACCCCGACCAGACAAAGTTATGGTGATTACTTTGAAGTGGATCTACAAAGTGAAACTAGACGAACTGGGAGGAATTTTGAAGAACAAAGCTTGATTAGTAGCCTGTGGTTACCGTCAAGAGGAGGGAATCGATTTTGAAGAGTCTTTTGCTCCGGTTGCAAGATTAGAGGCTATAAGGATTTTCTCGCGTTTGCTGCTCATATGAACATGGTCGTATACCAAATGGATGTGAAGACTGCGTTTCTGAATGGTAATCTGTGGGAAGAGGTTTATGTTAGCCAGTCGGATAGGTTCGTGGATAAAGATAACCCCAATCACGTGTATAATATAAAGAAAGCTCTTTATGGGTTGAAACAAGCTCCACGCGCGTGGTATGATATGTTGTCTTCATTCTTGATATCCCAAGACTTCTCCAAAGGCTCAGTGGATCCTACATTATTCATCCGCGGAGACGGCAAGGAATTACTTCTGCATTTGCAGATGCAAATCATGCTGGTTGTCAAGATACACGCCGTAGCACGTCTGGAAGTATGCAACTTTTGGGTGATAGACTTGCTAGCTGGTCGTCTAAAAGGCAGAAAAGCGCTGCGATATCCAGTACGGAAGCTGAATATATTGCTTTGTCCGGCTGTTGTGCTCAAATCCTTTGGACGAGATCACAACTTACCGACTTTGGCTTTGGATTCAATAAAATTCTAATGTATTGTGATAACAAAAGCGTTATTACCTTATGCTGTAACAACGTTCAACATTCCAGATCCAAGCATATAGACATCAGATTTCACTTTATCAAGGAGCATGTTGAGAATGAGGTGATTGAACTTTACTTTGTCAATACGGAGTATCAACTGGCAGACATCTTCACTAAAGCTCTTGGCCGAAATAGAATTGAATTTCTGATCAACAAGCTGGGAATGCGAAGTTTTACGCCGGAGACTCTAAAACTATTGGCAGATGAAGTTAATGAATAGTAGTGGTACCTGTTCAAATATCATGTATAATATGTATATATTTTAAAACCATAAAAACCAAAAAGATTTTTCATTTTTCAAAATTTTTATAAAAACAAAATACAAAAATATAAAATTTTAAAAACCAAAGAAAAAATTAAAAAATGAGAAAATATAAAAAGAGGTAATAATGGCATGTCTTCTGAAAATCGATAACATTTACGGTCTTAGAAATGTCATTCAATAATGATACGAGGCTGTAAATGAAGTTCGAGCAGAAGTTCAAATGTTTTCAAAACATGCCAAATGGCTTGCTATTATTTCAGATAGCAACCCGGTCATCATCTTAAAGGCAAGTATTTCAAAAAGAAAACTTGACCTCTCAACGGGAATTTATTCTCGGGCATGGTCTACTTTCTGACCATGCAAAGGCTTGTGATTACTTTACATCACAACCCGTGCTTCCTATATTCCATAAGTGTACGTGTCAGTGCGCTTATGTGTCAAAATAAGAGAAATCTTATTTTTCAAGGTGTTGATTTTCAAAAATAATATAATCATCTTCAGAAATTCATCAGAAAAAATCTTTTTCAAAGACATTTAATCACTCAAACAATGACCACAACTCTTTAAATATAAAACGGGTCATTGTTTGAGGGGGAGAAAATGACAAATATCTTTTTCAAAAAGGTCAATTTGTGATAAATGGAAATGGTTTTAAACAAGAAAGGGTGAATAATTAAAGGGGAGTTAATTAATTTTAACTCAATCGGGCTTTATTTGCTATGTGTTTAATTCTTTTAGGGTAGTACTGCAAAATATGAAACCTAATCTTGATAACTAAACTTTAGGGGCTAGTTTTGCCATTTGGGAAACTTAATTAAACCTTTGGTTAAGTTTATTAAGAAATTAGAAGATCTAGTAAACCTTAGGGGGAAATTATGCCAAAACCTTAAAAGTTTTAAACATAATCACCCCTTCCCTCATCTGTTACAAACACACAAACACTTACACACTTTAAGGTACACTTGTGTTAATGATAAAACCTCTATATGTTGGACTTAATTGTGGGAATTTTGTTTGAAAAACCCTAAAATCGACCTAACTTGTGACACCTTAAAGAGTGGCTAAAAAATTAAATTTGATTGAGGGCTTTTGATCCTATAGGGGTCTAGATGTTGTGCCTAAAACAATTTTTAAAGGGGATAACTCATTCATATGTTATGGTTGATTCTTGGTGTCGAACACTTTGAAAATTGGCAAGAACTTGTAAAAGTTCATGGGTTTGGGTTTAGAACTGTTATAATGATTGTTTGTATGCTTTTGAGTGTTTCTAAACTTGCTTGTATGTTAAATCTTGAATATCTTGGGATTTTGTATTAATGTAAGTCGAATGAGTCATAAGGCAAGTTTTTGGTGGTTAATTCATGTGCTAAATATGTTAGTATGTTTCCTTGAAGCTATGAATTCACATTAAGATAGATAGTAATGGGTTAAAAGGTGTAAAATGTTGATTTGTATATTGCACAGGCGAACTATACATAGTTACAAAGGCAAACTATACACTAGCTTCTAACACACGCGACTTATACATACAATCACAGGCGAACTATACACTAGGTTTAATAAACAGGCGAATTATACACTAAGTGTTAAGGCAGGCGAATTATACGCAAATATATAGGCGAATTATACACATGGTATAATACAGGCGAAGTATACACAGATGCATAGGCGATTTATACATGTGGTCTAATACAGGCGAATTATACATAGCAGTGTAGGCGAATTATACATATATGGTTAACACAAGCGAATTATACACACTTATAGGCGAATTATACATGATTTTTTCTATATGAATTAATCTTGTAATCTTGTTAATTAAATCTTGTAATCTAATCTAAGTTTAATTATGCCTTAACTTATCACTTAGTGATTAATTTATTGGACTAGTTTTCTCTTTAGCAATTCCTTAGTGATGGCCATTGATTTTCTATAGATTACCTATAGTTAGTGTGATGTCTGAGTTATGATTTCTTCCTCCATAGTTTCATGTGTGTTCCTAGTTTGCCAATTAAAAATAATATAGCATCACTTATATAATATTTATATACGTTTTAAACTTTATAAATATTATTTTATAAATTAACTAGTCTACATATATATTGTCATTTTAAAAAATAATAAAAGTGGTAAACTTAACGAAATCATTATTTTGATTTATACGCTAAGTCTAAAACTATTAGGTGGTGATATAACAAGATTAAATACAATGCATTGTTTTATGTTTACATGCGTTATTCTAAATCGACCAATAATTAAAATAGGTTGCATACCGGTCCTTTGCGACGACATTCCTTGTTGATTTTTTTAAAATCAATTGCATCACTTAAGGTGAGTTTATAGCCCCGCTTTCACTTGTTTTACAATTACTTTACAAATCTCGGGGTGAGATACATTGCTTGTTTTCACTTATGGACGCAAATACTTTACCTTCTTTCAAATGATTACGGATTAGCCTAAGTAGCGATAATCCATTATGCCCGAATTATCATGAACTGTTAATTACTTTGTGTAAGCACGTGTGTTATAAATAGATCTATTGGGATTGACATCCCCGTCCAGGATTGGTGTCTACAAGGCCAACGGGCGTATACCATGTCGGATTTTAGGTGTCTCACTGAGGGCACTCACTAGGATACTTTGATTGTCTAAAATTGATTGGCATTCACTAGGGCACTTACTTACTTTGACTGAAATTGATTGGCATACATAACTTTGTCTAGTTTCGGTGTCATGAGCTTAGTGCAATCGTAATCATTGCTCCGGATATTGTATACCATGCAATACATACTTTAAAACTTGCGGTTCAACTTTTTTACTTACTTAAACCTATGAACTCACCAACTTTACGTTGACACTTTTAAGCATGCATTTCTCAGGTGAATAAGCTGCTTGACGTTCTTGATGTGCATTGGAGTCTAAGCTTTTCAGGATTTCATTCATGGATTTCTACTTGCATTCAAACTATCAATCTCATTGTATTATTTTCAGTCTTTCATTTTGATGCTACTTTGGGACAAATGTTATAACTTTTTAAATTTCAATTAAATCAACGAGATTATCTTTCAAATGACTCATTTAGAGGTCGTTCTCTTATATCTTGTGCTATTGTATTATGAAGTAATACCCTCGGTTGTTGGGATATGCTCATGTCATATGGATATTTATACGGTTGGAAATATATGGGGCCTACGGGGGTCACACACGTATACACTTAGATATCACTTTATTGGTATATATATAATGATATAAGCGTATATTTATTATATATGTACTAATACTCGATTAATGTATATAATAATATAAGTGTATATTTATTATGTATATTTATATTCTAACGATAGAATACTAACGGTTGTTAATTAGTTCATTTACGAATAATTAACCGTTAACCCCTTAATTAATATGTAAATGTACATATGTAATTAAATAGTCAAAAGAGTTAATTACATGGTTTGTCCCTGTGGTTTAGGCCAAATCCCTGATCTCGTCCCTATTTCTTTTTTCTTGCATGAATCGTCCCTATCTCAAAACTATGTAACACCGTTCGTCCCTATCTCAAGAGATAGGGACGAACCATGTAATTAGCTATGTAACACCATTCGTCCCTATCTCTTGAGATAGGGACGAACGGTGTTACATAGTTTCGAGATAGGGACGATTCATGCAAGAAAAAAGAAATAGGGACGAGATCAGGGATTTCGCCTAAACCACAGGGACGAACCATGTAATTAACTCTTATAAAAATTACTTTAGGATAAGTAATTGTTAATCTCCCGGATATCGTGTCCCAACGAGAGATGAATTTGAAATTCACGAAAATGTTTTGTTTGATGCTTGAATACCAAATATTTTTGTTTTTGATCTGATACCGAAAGTCTTTCTCGAAGTGACAAAGTGTTTAAAGTTAAAGAAATTTCATGAAAAGAAGCAACATTAAAGCTTCCAAGTCAATAAATCAAGAAAGTAAGAGCATGTCAGTCCAGAAGTCACAAGATGGCGAAACGAGATTATGCTTGGTTGATGATCTCACATTGTGCAAATCACATCTCCAACTTACAAGTAAAGATAAAGGAACATGCTCGAGCCTAAAGTCAAGATTTACTACACACATATTCACAAGAGAAAGTCAATTAACGAGCTGAAGACTAAAGTTATAGCATAGTATGCTAGGTTTAAATTTTGTAAAATGGAGTGACCTCCCTTAGGGAGAGATTGTTGAGAAACAAAAAAAGTATCGTCACTTCCAAGTTGTAATAGTCCTTGAGCCTTAGTTTGTATATGACCATCTAGTAAGCTAGTCAGGCCCAAGCCCATAGGAAAGCCCGTTAATGGCCATGGCCGGCCCATGTATGTAGTATATAAAACCCCTCCATGCCCTTGAGAGTGTGGTTTGTTTGTTTCATTCTTATTTTCACACACATAATAATATTATCATCTTTCTCTCTCTATAAACTTTTCAACCCACTTCTCTCTCTAGTTCTTGCATAATATCAAAGATTACTAGTATTCTTCATTGCTAGACAAGTTAAGTGACCTAAATGAAGTGACTAGATCATATATACGCTGCTAATACTTCAATTACAATGTTTGTCCCAGTAGTAAGAACCATAAAATGGTAGTGAGTCTTGCACGTATGCAACGTGATAGACTAATCGATTCCAATTAAAATCCTCGAATGAATGGATAAAATGGAGCAAGAAAGTAAAAATGGTCAAATCGAGGTAATAAAGACCCCATAACACTCAAAGAGACACTAGACATGAAGGTAATTGAAAAACCCCAGGTACGTGAAAAACTATGAGATCTTAATAAATGATATAATGCGATGTCTAGTAGAATATGAAATCGAAAAGTAATGAATCGACGTCGATAGTATTACATATAATAATGGCCAAGGTACTAATTATGTAAATAAATAAATAGCGCTATAATCATGGTGAGGATCAGGGAAGCATATCTGCAGGAAGTGAAAATGTTTAAATGAGTGGCCAAAGGATGTAAAGACGCGAAGAAATAATAAAAGATTGAAGTCTCTTGTGACGAGACATGGTTATAAGGAGACATGTTCTAATGTGGTGGATCAAATAATGCATTAATATTTTATAAGTCTGGCGATATAATAAGTAATTGATATACGTCTAGAGATAAATGAATAGAGCTCATGTGATGTTGAGATTTTAGTACAGGATATAAAATGTATGAAGCATGCTAGTGAATTTTAATGCTTAAGCGTATAAGAAAAGTTCTCGAGAACACTACTTGATTGTAATTGATTAAAATATGTTTTTGGGCATATGTGTTATAATCACATTGGTGTGTAGTAAGTATTGTGCCAAAAATAAAGAATTTGCCTATGATTACTTCAAAAAGAATATGGATTTGGAAATGTTTTAAGTTTTATAAAATTGGATTTAATGATTCAAAAATGTTTGAATGCATAGAAATTTGAATTTGAAACAAACACTAGTTTTGTCTTAGTTACGAAATTAACACTTAAGGATGAAATCTATGTGCATCATTAAAGACAGAGTTATATCTTTATATGGATAAACAACTCTCATTTTATGAGTTTAACAAGATGTTGGAAAGACTCCTTTTGATTTAAAAGGATTATCTATCACAATACGATTTAGAATTCATACTAAAAATGTGTATGAACCATTAAATTCACAATGGTCATAACATGGTGTTGGTAATGAATAAACTTGTAAAGTTTCGATGATATAACTTAATGAGATGTAATGTAACGAATGGATATCCGAACAACCAAGTGAAGAGAATATTTATTCACGTATTCTATCAAAAGACACGTTAATGTGCATTTAAGTGACTAAATGAGCTTAAGTGATGTGATCATCAAGGGGAGAGAACATACGCATTGCACTCTTTTTCCCTTGACCATGGTTTTGTCCCCACATGGTTTTTAGGCAAGGTTTTTAATGAGACAACATCCCCGAGCGTATAAAGGATTTATGTACTCTTTTTCCTTCACTAGATTTTTGTCCCACCGGGTTTTATTTAGTAACGTTTTAACGAGGCATATTCCTCAAATGAACATCCAAAGGGGAGTGTTATGGATAAATAAGGAATGGATGTCCATATCTTTTATTATTTGTAGTTATCTTATTAGAATTGTATCTTGTGAAATACTTCATCTTGTATCTATATATACATACCTCAATTGTGAGATGAATAATACAATTATCTATTCTCTCTATCTTCTTGTTATTGTTTATTGTTCTTTACTTTATTGTTTCACAACAATGATTACGTTTATATTATTTTAAACATGTTTGTTTTATTCAAAAAGTCAAATATCAGTAAATAATCAGGGTTATATCTATACTACATTATAAAAGAAAAACCACTCTTTCTTGAATCTTGAATGTTGAAAAATCATATATTTATCTAAGGAAAATTTGAAAAAAAATCATATACTTATCTAAAGAAACTTTGAAAAACTCCACACCAATTAATTGAAATCATAAACAAAAAAGGAAATAGGAAGATACAATGCATAATAGAAAACTACAACTATTTACCGTTAGGAATTTCCGGCGGCTATGCGCGGGTATTCGTCTAGTTACCCATTATATACTCAATAATTAGGGTGTAGTTTTGTTTCCGTCTAAATCCGTTAGTATTTGGGTGGAATTTTTTTTATATGTTAAAAAATATTCCTGTTATTTTCTTTTTGTTTACTTTCCTTTTTATTAAAAAACACACAAAAAAACAACAGTTTTCATCATTTTCTTTCCTGCAACTAGGGGTGGAAACGAGCCGAAACGCTCGTGAAAAGCTTGAGATCGGATCGGTAAAAATCTCGAACAAGCTGAGCCTAAACGAGCTCGAGCCTAAACGAGCTCGAGCCTAAGTTGCAGCTCATTTATTAAACGAGCTCGAGCCCGAGCTTTACGTACAAAGCTCGTTTGGGCTCGCGAGCCTAAACGAGCCTAATGTTTTATACACGAGCTTATTAACGAGCTCAATAACAAGCTTATTAACGAGCCTAAATTAGATATATTACGAGCCGAGCTCGAGCCAAGCTTTAATTTTACATTGCCAAATCGTATAAACGAGCCGAGCTCGATCCAAGCCCGAGCCTGTTTAACATACCACGAGCCGAACTCGAGCTTATATAATAAGGCTCGAAACGAGCCGAGCTCGAGCTTTGTAAAACTTAAACGAACCGAGCTCGAGCTCTGACAGGTTCGGGCTCGGCTCGGCTCATTTCCACCCCTTTATTGATTAACTAACGGTTTCATTAATTTTATGTTAGGTTCAAAGCTTATCGAAGACTTGTGGGGGCTTGAGCTTTTAAAAGGTAATTAATAATTATAAACTTTTCTAATTTAACAGAAAAAGCATTAAATACACATTAAATAAATTTGTAAGTTACTATAATTGATTAGAAAATGCATTAAATACGCATTAAATAAATTAAAACATTCCTTTTATAAACAGAGTAATCCATGCTAAACAAGTTTACAAAAATACAAATTTTAATTTCGGCTTATAATATAAGCTCTAGCCCCAGCACAAGCCCCAACCCCAGCCAATTTCGCCAAACATACTCTTAGAGCATCTACTATGCTAAACATTTCTAAAAGTTTATAATCGTGTTATAACATTAATTTATAAACTTTTTAGTTTTATAAACCTATCTCCACTATGTATAAACCTTTTTAAGTTTTATAAGCATCTCACATAATTCAAGTGCATTAAATTATGAAAAGGTCTAATATCTCAGACTTCTTCATGCCACATAAGCTTGAAATGAATGTTCACCATGGTTTACAAATTTTTAAACATCTTCATAATTTTATAAATCTTTTCATAAACCACCATAGTGAACGCCCTTAGTCAAATTACATAAATATCATTCAAAATATAATAGATTATTAGGCAAAAACTGAATATATACCTAAATTTAATTTCGATGTATTTTTATGCGATTTTAAATTAATAAGTTTCACTTCCAACTAATTCACTAAATAACTTTATGAAAAGTAATCTTCAACTTTCGGCTTATAAAATAAGTTCCAAGTCCAATTTCAACCTCAGCTTTAGCTCTAGGCAGTTACGCCAAGCATTCTTTTCTCTGTGTTCATATGTTTAGTTTAATCATGAAAGTTACATAGAGACCTGAATTATCTTTTATAAGTGAATTTATATGTTAATAAACACAATTAAAAAAGAGTAAAGCTGAAAGATCCTAGTGTTTAATGGAGTAATGACACTAAAGTGCCCTCAAAGACAAAATAAAGCCTACCCATTTATGTATACTAATACTAACAATAAATAAACAATACTACTACTTATATAAACTTTTATTATTATTATTGGTGTTACGAATTCTTAATGTTTAAACTTTAAACAATGTGGTTAACATTATAGATCTAGGTGATTATCTTTTTGTAATAATCCAACTCATAGGTGTATTAATAAAGCCTCAACTTTCTAGAACTTAAAGTTTATAGTCAACATAGATATATGAGGTTGCAAAGTTTATACACAAGTGGAAAAAAACCATCATCGAAGTGTATTATAGTGCTTCGACATTATGATATTTTTGCAAAAGGTTTTTAGATTCAATTTTTATCATGCAAATATCTTGTAAGTAACTATGTGATGATTCAAAAATGATAATACAAATACTCTACTTAATCCATATACATTCGTTAAAGACTTTTCATTCTCAAATAACCGCATCTATTTACCTTATCAATTTTAAACGTTAAAAGCTACTACATGATATCTTCTCTCTTTCTATGTTTATCATTTTTTGCAATAAGTGGGACAGATCTAAGCTCATCTACTATAGTGGGTTTATGAAAAGATTTATAAACATGAAAAAGTCTATGTTTCATTTCAACCATTGTAGACAATCATTTTATGTCCAAGTGGAATGAAGAGGTCTTAATTTTTGAACATCTTTATAAATTCAATGCATCTAATTCATTTGTTATATAAGACATTTTATGAAGTTGTGAAAGTTTATAGTATAGTGAATGTAGGTTTATAATATCGAAATGTCTATAAATTATTGATATATTAATGTATATAAATCTTTAAAAAATGTTTACCATAGTGGATGCTCTAACACTATAAGTCATTAAGTGAACATATTTTTTTACTTAATAAAAATGAACTAAAATAAGTGATCTCTTAAAGGAATACTAAACAAATTAAGAACAATTAATAACTCGTATATTTATTATTACTATATACAAAAGGCAGAATACCCGACCCACCAAAAATTTAATGCCACCCGACTTTTTTGACCCGGTAACATTTAATGCGCCCTTTTTTTTTTTTTTTTTCTTTTTCTTTACATTGCCTTTTTTTTTTACCCTTTTTTTAACCCTTTTTTTTCTCAAAAACTTTTTAAAATAAAACTTTATTTTTTTTCTCGGAATACCTTCTCGCGCTGTTTGAGTTTCATTCTATACTTGTACTCTGACCAACAGGTCTCGTGTTGTTCGTTTTACTTCTTCCTCGTTTAAAATAAGTTTATAAATGCAATAAACCAAAAATATCTGTTTTCAACTTGTGTGACACTAAAATGCGTTGGACAATCGCAATTACGTGTCTAATTAAATACGAAAGCTTAGATAATTAATCAATTTCAAACATATTCAAAATAAGCTGCAGTTTGAGAAGAGGGTCTCCTAAGTTCAAGGATTTGCCAAAAGTTAAGAATAGGCTAAAAAGATTTGAAAAGTATCTAAAGAGCATAGATACATCATACATGTCCTAAATCACAAAACATGCACTTCATCTATTTAAAAGAATATGTACTCGGTATATTGAATAAAAGCTTAGCAAACTATGTGTCACCAAATATGGATGGGAATTAACCTTAGATACTTTTGAGCCAGTAGAATTGTTATTTCTTTGCACGTGGAGAGTTTGTCGTCTCATTGCTCGAGTCCTACCATATGACAGAAATATATGTCAGGTAACATATAAAGCTTTAATCTTTTAATAAAGACTACTACTACATGTTTATTACGTACATGGATATCCATCTCATCAGAAACAGAACAAGTGTTTGTCTGTCGCTTCTCCAAGTTTGCTGATGTGGCGTTCATGCTTATGACACTGTCAGAAGCATAATCCGCCCATGTATTATGGCCAAGGACCTAAAAAAGGTTTTAACCGTAAGTTACAAAAACATTATATGTAAACATATACATAGATTCAACTTCAAGAAGTCAAATTATATAAAAGTTAGAGTACTCACATGAACATAGTAGAGTCGACACGCTCCTAAACCCGCATATCAGGTGAGGGACCCATGGGAAATTGAGCCACATCTGAAAACTTGTTAGTATTCCAAGTCTCTTCATTCTGTAAAGAATGAAGACAATATTAACAATATTGTTTAGAGGTTAACTGAAGGTCCATCTACACAACATACGGAGGCGTAACATACCTTCTAAGAACCGACACAGAATTCATTGGCCAACATGTCTTGTATCATTCCACGAAACCAAACCAAAGAGTTTGGTTGAACCACATGAAGTTTTGATGGAGTTAGTATACAGACCTACACATAATAATCAAATAACTGATCAATCAACAAATAAAAAAAAGTAATCCTATCCAAAAAAGATTCAACCCCGTACTCACTTATGTGATCCTCAGCCGAAACCCGTAATAAAAAAAATGAAATCGAAAAAAAGTTGAAAATATAAGAACACTCAAAATAGATAATTAAATTAGAGCATACCACTAATTTCTAATCTTGTGTTAGTCAAACCGTCTTTTTGCCGCGTGATACCGGATAGTTAAATATTATCTAAATCTGCATATGAGTTTTGACATCCTCAATCGCCCTAAACCTTTCTCAAAGCATGGGGAAGTAGTGAAGACCGGATCAATTGATGTAGAAAACTTGTATGCCTCTAGATTCCAGAACTTTTTTGGAAGTTGAAATTTTTTGCGTCTTGATACCACGTGGGTTTCATTAACAAACGGTGGAAAATTAACATGAATTAGTTTGGGCAAAGATGAGGTAAGATGATAAATCAACATGAATTAGTCGGACAAATTTGGGAAAGATGAGGCGGTGGGAGGTGAAGATGATTCGTGAACCGGATATATCAAGAGGAATGTTATGGGCCAACCGGATATATCAAGAGGAGGAAGGGCCACATGAAGCCCACAGAAAAAAATGGCGGCCCAAAGTGGCACCGACCATTTGTGAAATGTATTATAGAGTAATAAGTGATCTCTTAAAGGAATAGTAAACAAATTAAGAACAATTAAGAACTCGTATATTTATTTTTACAAATTGGTGGACTAACTATCTAAAACATGTATTTATGTAACACAAAATATCCGAACCAGGTTCATCTCGGAGGAATCAAGAGTTTTAACGAAAATTAACTAATGACGTATAATAGGCTCCGGACCCAACTAAACAAATAAGCAGGTCAAAACTAAGCCCAGGATAGCGCTGGCACGGCCCAGAAATAGCAAGGCTGACGCGGAAGGAAATCCGTGTCTGTAGTCACGATTATCACGGATCCTTGCCCGACAAGGGTCTCACTCTGGCCACTATAACTATAAGCGAAATACTAGAAAACCCTAATACTAGGCTTCCCTATAAATAGGAGCCATCTGACACACCACAAGGTACACAATTCTCTGACACTCTTCATCACACAATTCTCTGACACTCTTCATCACACACACATTATCTGACAACATGAATACTTACTCTTACGCCGGAGTCCAATCGTGGGGTCCGTCCCCACGGTAAGACTAACGGTTTCTTCTTATTTGTGCAGGATTCCATATCCCTCACTTGCTCTAGTACAAGATCCAATCCACTAATAACTCATTGGCCCAGACCAGTAAGCCCTATTTAATCCAATCCGTACCCCAACACTTATTTTGTACTAACAAGTTGGCGACATCCGTGGGACCGGAATACAACCGCGTTCCCTAAAATACTCACCATGAGCACTAACGAGCAAACTCCACTTAGCCAGCCCACGTCCGCCGTGAGGAACACGCTAGGAAATGAGCAAGCTCCGCAAGACTTGGCCAGGCCTATTTCTGACGAAGCCATGCGAGAATACTATGACAGGAATTACCATCAGATTCTACCAATCATAGCTGAAAAGGTGCACCAAGAAAATGTGCAGCAAGAAAAGCTCAAAGCAGTAAAAGGTCGCCTTAACTTTGAAGAGGCCTCACGACATTCCGAGTCGGGAACGCCGAGTGGAAGAAGGAGACTTAAGGAAAGGCTGGACTTAGGCGTGCTCATAGCATTTCCGGAAGCCCGGAACCAAGGCACGATCGTTCCAAATCACCAAGGGACAAGGATCTGGAAAGAAGAATAGTGTTCAGAAGATTGGAGAAAGGTGTATTTCACAGGCTAGGACACAATGAGAAGAATGTGTCTGCACATTTGAGAGATTCAAGGCACAGGTCATATCATAGCAGCCGCAGAGACACGAAAAGCTGCTACCAAAGTTCTCACTCCAGGGAAACAGAAATTGCTTCCGAGAAACATCATCGCAAAAGAGCATCCTCGCAAAGAACGGAAGCACTGTCAGAAAGTGAAGGCAGCGCAGGAGGACATTGGAGGTCAAAACCAAAGAAGCAAAAGTCGAGCGTTGAGGACGACCTGTCCCAACCATGGGTATGTGAAAAAACAGATCCTTTCACTCCTCGGATCCGTTACTTTGACTTCCCAAAAACCCGAATGCCTAGTCATATCAAAACATACGACGGGAGTGAAGACCCAGAAGATCATTTAAAAAAATTTCAAGCGGCCGCCAAAACGGAGCGTTGGGAAATGCCAACTTGGTGCCATATGTTCAATTCCACACTCACTGGCAACGCCAGAGTATGGTTTGACGACTTTCCGTAGGAGTCAATTCTTAGAAAACTACCTCCAGCAGAAAAAATGCATCAAAGACTCGGTTGAAATCCACAACATCAAGCAAAAGGACTGGGAATCCACAGAAGAATTCGTGTGGAGGTACAAGCTGGAATGCAGGGATGTGAAGCGAGCCATGGAATGCATGAAAATCTTCGAATTTATGCACGGAATTACCAATCCTGAGCTGATCAAACGACTACATGACAACATCCCTAAGTTAGTAGATGAAATGATAAGGGTAACCACGTCATTCCTCAGAGGAGAGGTTGTGGCCTCTAATCGTGAACGGAAGAAGTCATTTCTGTCATGGAAACAGCAAGAGGTCGGACAAAAGCAAAACTTCAAGAAGGAAAGCTTCCGGAACCAACAAAGAACAGAGCGGAAGCAAGACAGATTCACCCTTTTTACAAAAACACCAAAGGAAATTCTGGCTTTGGATAAAGGGAAGTTTAAACCTCCTCCGCCAATGACAACCCTAGTAAAAAAAGAAACGCTAGCAAATTCTGCGATTTTCATGGGGAAGTGGGACATACCACTGATGAGTGTATGCACCTGAAAAGGCAAATAGAAGAAATGCTAAAGGCTGGAAAGCTGTCACATTTAATAAAGGAATTAAAGCAAAATAATAGGAAAGATCAAACAAAGACAGCAAAAAAGGGGGAAACCTCAGGAAAAGACAAGTCGCTAGCAATATTAATGATACAACCATGGCAAAGGATAGCAAGACAAAGAATTACTCAAACTTTCTCTTCGAAGTCAGTAATTTCTTTTCCACCTCTAGGTGAAGGGGATGGGACGGAAGGTCCCATGATTATTGAGGCTGAAATGGGAGGACATTACGTGCACCGTATATATGTGGATGGGGGCTCCTCCTCAGAAATCTTATATGAACATTGCTTTAATAGATTTCGCCCGGAGGTTAAAAACCAGATGATCCCTGCAGCCACACCATTGGTCGGGTTCAACGGAGAAATAATATGGCCGTTAGGGTAAATATCGCTACTGGTGAGGATAGGCGATGAGGAACACTCAACTTCCGCCTGGATGAATTTCATGGTGGTAAGATCACCCTCTCCCTACAACAGAATTATAGGGAGGCCAGGGGTAAGGAAGATCCGGGCAATCCCATCCACGACCCATGGAATGCTAAAATTCCCAGTGGCTGGCGGAATAGTTACATTGCGGAGCAGCAAGATCATCCTACTAGAGTGCACGATGGTTTCAGGACTAGGGGTGCCACAACCTGTCATCAACCAAGTCGCAGAAGAAAAAATTCAGGTGGCAATCCACCCGAAATATCTGGAATAAACTGTAGCGATAGGCTCTACTCTAACAAAAGAAGGACGAAAGGAGCTGTGCGGTTTGTTAAGACGTAACCTTGATATATTTGCTTGGAGGCCAGCATATATGACTGGAGTTCCGCGGCACATAGCTAAGCACAGGCTGAATATCCGCGAAGGATGTCTACCCGTTAGACAAAAGAAAAGGGGACAAGCACCTAAGAGAAATAAAGCAATTTGCGAAGAAGTAGGAAAGCTAGTGGACGCCGACATCATGAAAGAAGTCCATTATCATAGCTGGTTGTCAAACCCCGTAATGGTGAAAAAACATGACGGTCGTTGGAGAATGTGCGTGGATTTCAAAGACTTAAACAAAGCATGCCCAAAAGATGGCTATCCGCTACCAGAAATAGATTGGAAGTTAGAATATCTCTGCGGGTACCCCTTCAAATGCTTTATGGATACATACAAAGGATACCATCAAATAAAAATGGCAGAAGAGGATGAGGAAAAGACGGCGTTCATCACAAGCCAAGGAATATTCTGTTACTTAAAAATGTCGTTCGGACTAAAAAATGCTGGAGCAACCTACCAACGCCTGTTGGATAAGGCTTTCAAAAAACAGATTGGCCAAAACCTAGAAGTATATGTGGATGACCTAGTCATTAAGAGCCGAACAAAAAAAGAAGTGATCAGAGACATAGAAGAAATGTTTAAAACTCTTAGGGAGATAAACATGAAGTTCAACCCCAAAAAATGTGCCTTTGAGATGAGGTAAGGCACCTTCCTGGGGTACAAAGTAGGCGCGAATGGACTAAGAGTATGTCCGGACAAAGTAGAAGCGGTCCTCAATCTACTGTCTCTAAAGTGTTTGAAGGACGTGCAAAAACTAAATGGGAAACTGGCAAGCTTAAACAGATTCCTA
>BQNB010057040.1:0-38389 GCA_026074375.1 Tanacetum coccineum
TTTTAGTAATATCAGTTTAGATGACTAACCATTAATTACTTTTTCTTGATATCAATTTATCATCTTTGTTTCCTTTAGCAACAAGCATTAGACATATATCCATAACACTGTGCACATTAGATTAATGCAGAGGGGTCTCGGATGGGTGTGCAGTAGGTGCTGTCGCACAGGGCCTCCACTTAAAAAGGGCCACATTATTATTAGTTTTTGCATATACATACGTATAATACTATACATATATGTGCATATAATTCAAGTTTATATGCAATTTCTTTTTAGTTTACAAGTATAATAGGGAATCTATGTTATTATTGCCTAGGGCCACCTAAAACCACGAGACGGCTCTGTTAGTAGTAAATATAATGATGAGAGTATATAGTGTTGTATAAGACCATCCGTAATAGGAGACTCGGGACATAGTCTTGCGCACCTAAGACCGAGTCTTCTCTATTGTGGTGACCCTCACACAAGGCATCTTCAAAAGGAAAATGTGAAGAATTGGTCGACTGCAAGACCGAGTTGTGGGGAATATTTTGTGGACTGAATTTTAGTTGCGTGAGTTGTTATTTTGTTTATGTAGGGTATATTTGTTTATAAGTATGGTGTAATTGAGTGATACTAGTGTAATTGTGTAGGGGTGAAATAGAGAGTGCAAGGAATAGTATAGGGATGGGACAGAAATAGTTGAAAGTAACACTATAATAATACTAGTTCATCATCTTGTATATGGATGAAAAACAAACACAACAATTGGTAAATTCTACTTGTGATCATTATTCCTTCTTTCTTTATCGAAAATCTCAACGAATCAACCGACTTTTGTTTTTTTTTCTTTTATAAAGTTCTTGTTTTGGTTGGTAAGTGATCATAATAAGAAAGTAAAGGATGGCGATAAGTGAGAATTCAACAACAACAGGGGAATACGAATACATAAGGAAGCATCATTATAAGCATGAGTTGGTTAAAGATAATCAGTGCACTTCTTCTCTTGTTAAACATATCAAAGCCCCTCTTCATCGAGTAAGTTCCCTGTCTTTTTATGGTGTTGATTTTCTAAGAATGTTGTTTTATTGAAAACCTTGATAAATGGTAATGCCGATTTGTCCACCCGGGTCTCGAAGGGGTGTGGAATAGGTGCCATCGCACAGGGTCTCTCCTCGAAAGCGGTCATATTTTTGTAAGTTTTAGGATATAAATAATACATATAATATTAAACATATATGAACCTTATAATTTAAGTTTATGTGCAATTTATCTTTAGTTTATAACGGTAATAGGGTCTTTTTGTTGTTATTGCCTAAGGTCACCGAAAAACACGAGACGACCCTGATGACCCGGGTGCACCAAAGAACTTGTAGTTTAAGTCTTGTCTAGGACATGTGAGATAAATTTGTAGTGTATATATTTGAGATATGCATTTGGTTGCAATTTTTTTTTTCTAATTTTCTATTTTCAGTTTTGTAAAAAAGAGGGATTTTTTTAACGCACATCCTATAGCACGTATCTGATAATATATCTCACAAATGACTCCAGCGAGACTTGAACCCACAACATATAGGTTGGTGGAGAACTCACATACCAATACACCAAAGCCCTTGGGTAAAAAAAGAAAAAGGGGGAATTAATCTTTTACAAAACGTACAATTATTGATGCATTTTTATAAGTGTTGGCTTTGGGTTTACAAACCACCAATCTAGGATTTAAAAACCATCAAGTACACAAGTAGTTGTAAGAAATGGGGACAAAAAGTAAAGACTTACACCGAGTAGTGGTGCCAGTCTTTCTTCATTAATTGCAACTATCTTGTTATGGATACGAGTATGGTGACAAGTCGACTACTGAGATGCAATTTTGGGTTTCTATATGAATTGTAGTTGTGAAAGGTTATGTGAAACTTACATTTTTTTTTATTTTGGATTAAGATGTGCTAGTAATTAATAAGTAGGTTTTTTTATGATGTATTATTTAAAAAAAATAGGTATTATTTGATAGAAAAAAATCTAGATAGGAGGATTATAAAAACCGTTGATCAACTCATTCACATATGTGAAATTGTCGTGCAAAGTGTTTGCTCTCGGCATGTATAAGTTAAAAACCTTTTTTACCAAGTCAACTGGGTAAGTTAAAAGAATTTTTACCAAGAAAAAGAAACTTGTTTAAGTGGGTCAGTAACCATATATGAAAGCAAGGTAGAGTCAAACATCCAATTTGCCACACATGTACAAGTGCCTTTTTACGAATCCTTAAAAAACCGTAATACATATAATTTCAACATTTGTAAAGTGTTTAGTAAAATAGATTTAAGAATTTTTTCGTGTAAGAATATTATATCTATAAGCTTTTACTAAACAACCATGGTTGTTGGGGTCCTACGGATCTTGGATCAATCACGGATGAACATCATATTGGAAGGCGTATGCACAAGAATTGTGCAGTGACTCGGTTTAAACAGAGGGTGAGAGTTTATGATAAACACACTTTAATTTTTATTATCCACACAAATACATGTTTACATTCGGTACCTATTTATAGGTTTACAAGGTTCAATCGAACCATCATGTCTGTTCACTAAAAGTCATAACCAAAATTAACTAACTGTAACTACCATAACTAACTAACTTAACCGCTATTCGGTTGTAAACTATCTAATTTACATGTTCAGCCCTTTGGCTTTCAAGACTTATGATTTCTTGATTAATTTGATTCCAACAATGGTTTCTAACTATAATTCATATTAACAAAATACTTAAGTAAAAAAAATATATCGTAAAGTATATAAATGTTACCTTTTAAGTGCAAAGCCGTTGCGTGTTCATGATTTTTCAGACTAGTCAAACTCGATAGATACCACAATCTTTTGGGAAAACGCCCTCTACCCAATGTTAACTCCGGAACTTTTATAAACTTGATAAATTTGCTAAGTTTTACAATGTTTGTAATATGTTTTTTTTACTGGTATCGACTTGAGCTGTAAATTATACGAATATATATACAAGAATTACATAATTGGGTAGATACAAGTCATTAATTGTTTATGTTCGAATTTATTATCAAAGCTTAAAAAGAACATACGACTAAAGTAATTGACAACGGTTCTTATAAAAATCTTTTTCACAAAAAAGTGAATAATTCTCGTAAAAACGTTTCTGAAACAAAATCTGAAGTCTTGGGCTTGTGTTATAAAAAAATTTGTTACAACATGACAAACTAGTGGAAAAAAACAAAAAAGTGATGTTAATGTAGTGACTTCAATGAATTGTTCCTTACAAATGTAACGACAAAACAGTGAGAAAAAAATGTGGTCCTTAGCTTTTTGTGGGCCCCATTTCAAAAAACTATGGTGCTTCAAGTGGTGAGTTACCGGACAAAAATGAAAAATTATATGCGTGACAAAAGTGAAAAATTATATGAGTGTCCTTACAAATGACGTCGGTGGTTTACAAAAGAAGTAGTCCCTCCGGTGGTTTTTAAACCACATAACCCAAAAAGAAAGAAAGTGATGACTAAAATTTGACCAAAATAAAATAAATGTGAATAATAAATCCAAAGAAAGAAACATAGGTAGGGGCTTATTATAACATACTTTCCAAATTTTGGTGGCCTATTTTGGTGTGGCCCGGTGCCAATGCACCATGCTGCAACCTATGAAATAAAACCGTGGCCTTGTGTGGAAGTATGAAAAAGCAAGAAAAGAGGTGTTGAGTTTGTGGCAACACAATGTGTACTCGTGGGGTTTTTGATGTGATGGAAGACAATATGGCAGTGATGATCATAACATGGTAGTGTTAACATAAACTTTTTTTTTATTATGCTATAGAAAAAAATTTTGTTATTATACATGGATACTCGTTTAGTATTAATAAATGACTCATGTTTGCTCTTGACAAAAAAAGTCAATCTTGTATATTTTTTATAAACTATCACTGCAAAACTAAGGGCTAATGACTTAAAAAGTCATCTAACTTGACTTTTTGTCTTTGTGTGTAGCCATCTTTTTTCTTTCCTATTCTGTCATCAAACTTTCAAAAGTCGATCATTGTGTGTATTTTGTGACCATTTTACCCTTACATTTTCCAATTTTCGAAGGGTAAAATGGTCATTTTACATGACAAAATAGTCACAAAATACACACAATGATCGACTTTTGAAAGTTTGATGACAAAATAGGAAAGAAAAAAGATGGCTACACACAAAGACAAAAAATGTCAAGTTAGATGACTTTTTAAGTCATTAGCCCCAAAACTAATGACATTTGCTCACTAAACTAAGTGTCTACAAAAGTATACAAACAGTCACCAAATCCCATTTTGGGCTACTCTCACTCAAAAGAAAAGAGTCACTAATGAATCAATCACTATAGGTATTTCCACCTACAGCAAGGTGGAAAAGCTTTGTATGACTAGGTTTCGTAATACATGAACTTTGAATTTTAAACGATTACCATTTTAAAATAGCACTTATTGTTAGAAACCCGCGTGTAAATGATCTTCGTTTATTCATAACTTTAGCGAAAGTGCAGGTTTTACATATATAGATGGAGTACTGATCGAGAACCATCAAATGTCATTAAACTAAAGGATGAACAAGGAGCGACTTAATGTAACTGATCAATTCTTCCCCTGCATAATTGTAAGCATCATGGGTTTTATAAAGGATATCACTCACACGAGCAAGGTTGAGTGGAGGTATAGTTAGAGACATGGGAATTTCTGTAGGCCTTAGACACTCCTTATTTATAACTTTCCATGCATCCTCAACTTTTTTTGAAAGAAACTTAATTGCATCCTCCTCTGAGGCTCCAGTTTCATTTATGTAGCATTCAATACTTGAAACAACATGGTCTCTTTCTTGTTCTTCCTGAAATATATAAGTCATCTCCTTAAAAACCTATACATATAATACACAACCTTGATTCATATGAAGACTTGATTACTATATTTGTACCTTGTACCCGGCGATATCATCCATAAGCCTTAAAATCAAACATGTAGCATTAACAAGAGGAGGAAATTTGGCAACCCACTTAAAGGATTCCTCTGTGACCATATTTTCCCGTCCAACATAAGAGTTTGCGATCATGACTGCATAGCCACTAGTAACACATGAAACTGACATGTGTTCCTCAAGTGTTGGTACGTACCCCTCTTTTAACCATTTTGCTTCCACTAAGAGGTTTCGACAACCTTCTTTTACCTGTACCCCAAAGCACACAATGATATTGCACCAAAATATATACTCATATTTTAATTCTACAATCATAGAGTATGCAAATTGCAAATTACCATCTCTTTCGCATATAATAATTGATATGATTTTCCTTCCTTTCCAACTGATTCCTCCATTTCATGGTAAAGATTTATAAGTTCTTGATAGATAAGTTTCATGTATTCTGGAAGTGAGTCCAAGCAACTTAGGGACCATCTAGACAATATATAATTAGAAATTAGCATTATTGGATTGTAAAAATGATTTAAGGGATGCAATTGCCTTCTAGTCTTACAGACAATTAAGGCATATGTATTATGTACCTCTGAACAGCTTCGGTAAAGATCTCAAGTTCTTCATAAGTACCATAATTATCGTATGTGTCATCAAGAACAACTAACCACATACTCGTTTTGGCGAGAAACATCCTTGAACGAGAATGTTGAGGTTCAAAATAGACCCCCAATATCCAAAAATATATTTCAACCAATCTATCTCGAACATGAGGTAGCTTGTTCGAGAAGTCCAGATCCTTCAACTCTAAGACTTCAATGTCTTTAATTAATGGAAAAAGTGTGGTAATCAAAGATTAATTTTTCAGTTATCAAATGAGAAATGCTCTAGATTCATACCAAAGGTTCTGATTAAATTAAGCTATAAGTTACGTAGTTGTTAACATCTTGGCTAACAATATCGATTTGCCTGTATGATACTTACTTGCAGATTTCGCTAATTCTCCCTTTTGTGGATTGATTGAAGCTTGTTTTTATCCAACTTTGCTAAGATTTAAAAGGGTCCCGTCACGGGAATCTTTCTTGTGGTATTTAGTATGTATGCAGCGCCTCTAGGGCCTTGGCAACCTTTCCGAAGTGGTTGGTTTAGTCTGGTTGTATTTTCGTTCTTAGAGATGCTTCTTTGAGAAGGAATCTTGGCTATGTTTCCAAGGTGAGTATTAGTGAAATTCGGGGCATCATCTAAATAATTTCTCGCCTTCCACTCTCATATATGCTGCTTCATACAAACCACGCATGCCATGACATCGTCACTCAAGTGTTCCTTCGATTTTCCAGTTTGTCATCCATATGGTACTACGAACGTTTCATGTATAACATGACCAAAGCAAGTACACATGTGTAATACCTAATCTATTGTGTGTGCATAATCAATTTAGCTCTATACTAAAAAGAGGCATACCAGATGAAACATTAAAGCCTTGTTGTCTTAGGATTCGGAACCATTGTGAATACTTTTCAGGTTGTCCTTGCGATCCACTGATCACCATGTGTAGCATAGACATGCTGCAAGGCTTCCTCAATTTCTTGTTCGAAATGATAGGATACTCCAAGGCGTTGGACTGAATCAATAAGCTGTATGAGCTTCGTATGCTGCTTTGGCTCACTAAAAGCTGCATTCAATAGCTTTTTCCTCATTTCTTCAACCTCTTCAAAATGTTGTTTCTCAATGATTAAATCTTTTTTCTGCATGCATAAATGAATTATATTAATTAGCAATATAAAACTTGATCAATAATTAATATTACATATATATGTATGTAGCTTAGTTAAATTCATTAGGCTAAACCGGTTCATGGTATGTAAGAAACTGATCTCCCCATATGCTACGAGGAAATTTAACAGTGTTGCGGACGATCTCTTGGTCCACGCTACTAATACGACCATGTGATGATGTTAAACAATCAGATGGAGAGAATGAGGCACTGCAAACTAGAAAAATGGACATCGCTCTTAGGTATTCTAAGGCTGATATGATTTTTGCATTGGGTGAACAAGAAATATATTGGTGAGATTTGAAACCAGTTTGCCGTGAGAGCTGTAATTATATGACTGGAAATGGGTATTGATTTAAAAGTATGACATTTAAAGAAACAAAGAATATTGAATTGTTGTTATGATAAATTTTGATGTTAAAAATAATACATCCACATCCACATAAAGTTTACAAAGAGATATTCACAAAATGAGGTGTTGCTAAAAAAATAGAGTTGGTAAAATATAAAAGAAAATGAGGTGTTGCTAAAAAAATAGAGTTGGTAAAAATAGAGTTGGTAAAATATAAAAGAAAATGAGGTGTAGAAGTTTGTTTATAAAATGGTTATTGATAGGGTGAGGCTCTTTTCGGAACCAAACAAATGTGAATGCGAGAACCAACATCAACCAATCAGATTTTTTTAAATATTTTCTTTTTAATTTAATTCAAAAGGGTATATAGGTAAAATTACATTTTGTATTTTTTTTAATTTTTTAATAAAAAAAATTTATGATTTAGGTTCATTTGGATACAAAGTTTTTTGTGGATACTAGGGGACCAATCTCCACCCTTCATCTTCATCTTAATCTAATGGATAAGATTAAACCCAAAATTATTTTCAACCTTTTTTTTCAAATCTTAATATCTCTCAAACCGTTAATCGTCAAGCGAAAAAAAATATACCATCACGACGAGCATTTAATTATCTTTCTATAGATATCCACTTTGATATACTTTCGACAAAATTTTTTTTTTCGTTTTTTTCGTGTTTTTTCATATTTTTTTCGACTTTTTCTCGTTGAAACTTGCATGAGAATCATATATGATATTTAGATTTACTGTTAAATCATATATGATGTTAGTGTTAAATCATATATGATAGTGTTATATCATATATGATATTAGTGCTATGTCATATATGATATTTAATTTTAGTGTTAAATCATATATGATATTAGTGTTATATCATATATGATTTTTAATGCAAATTTCAACAACGGAAAAAAAACGAGAAAAAAACGTGAAAAACGGAAAAAACGAAAAAAAAACTTTTTCACGGAAAAACGTGAAAAACGTAAAAAAAAAGGTGAAAAACGTAAAAAAAAAGTGAAAAACGTGAAAAATCTGAAAAAAAACGTGGAAAAAAGATGAAAAAGACGTGAAAAAAACGTAAATTTTTTTTTTGTCGAAAGTATATCAAAGTGGATATCTATAGAAAGATAATTAAATGCTCGTCGTGATGGTATATTTTTTTTTGCTTAACGATTAACGGTTTATGAGATATTTAAATTTTAAAAAATAGGTGAAATAATTAAATGCTTTTAATCACAACCATTGATTTCTTTTTAGATGGATGATGTGGATGAGTCCCCTAGTATCCAACCTTTTTTTGGTATCCAATATAACTCTCCTCTTATAGTTTATAGGTGCCACAATGTTAAATCGTTTCACTTTTCTTAAGTTACGTGCGACTTGTAAGAAGATATTTCATAAAGGGCGAATGAAACATACATGCAATTCTATGTTTGGGATTTCCATGTGTTACTTAAATTTATAATATATAACGTTGAATCTTACATTTTATAATTCTAAATTCAACAAAAATATTATTCCATTTCTAGTACCTTTTTTTTTTTTGAACGGCAAGTTAGTAGTTAGTGATTCGAGCCCACAGTGACATCAAATTGGCATTATGCAAGCCTCGAACCTTCGCCTTAAGGGATAAACCCCACTCCTGCTTCTATTTATTTCCGCCCCTGAAGGTCTATGGTGAGACTCGAACCTAAGACCTCTCCAAAGATACCTCCCCAATGTTACCTTTGGTGGCCAACTGAGCTAGCCCAGTTGGTTTCTTTAAAATGATCTAACACTTTAGTAAATTTATACATCAAATGTTACTTTCAAATGTCGTATGAATCGAATGATCATCACAAACAAAAACTAAACAAAACAAACTAAGCAATAGGTTTTCTGAAAGTACAATTCCTTAGTTGACTGTTGTTATTGTTGTTACGATATTACATTTCAAATCATTGTACTTCACATAATCGTCAGCCTCAGTTACCCATGAATCATGCATCACCATGAATAACGTTTTTTAAAGTTTAAAACTCGATTCTCATAATATATTTGTTGGAAATTTAGTTCAATTGTGGGTTCAGTTCATACCGGGTAATGAGACTGGAGATACGGAGTGTACACCCAGAGGTCACTGAACACCCTGACTTTGATAGTTGTAAAAGGGAATTCAGGTCGTTGATGAAGTTCAGTGAGTTCACTCACTGAATGGTATTCATCAGTCTGATGGCTTCAGCTTTGTACTCCCTGAGTAATAAGCTGAAGGATACCATCATGGAGTAATCCATCAGAGGAAGTATCCTCAGCGAGTTAACTCATCAGTGGGTCGTTTTAGTTTGAACCTTCAGCGGGTATGCTCCTTAGTGGGCTAGCTGATGGTTCAGGATGCTAAAGGATTAACCTTACTGGAATGAATTCAACTAACGTGTAATGGTTTTGACCGATTCAAGTGTCAGGTTTGACTGCATTTAATGATCACGATTAATATGGTCATTTAACCACTAATTCCTAAAATCATGAAGGCTAATTATGGAAGAGATTTTATCTCCTATAATCTCTCATAATTCCATGGACTAGGGTTTTGAGTATATCCCCTATAAATAGAGGATCATAACTGCATGAGATATAACACAGAAAACCTAAACACTTAGAAATGAATGGGTTCTTGATTTGTGCCTAAAACAAGAACTCCACTTGGTTTTATCCCAAGGAGGTATTCGTGTAACCCAAGCATAGGGTCGAATAATCTTATTTGGAAAGTGATTACACGACTTCAAGTGATATCCGATAACCATCTTTGGTAATTAGCTAGGCTATTGACTATCTTCACCCTGTTTTGGGAACTCATAACAACCAACAATCAAAGAAGATTATTTTGTGATAATTAATGGCTGCTGCTATGAAACAAATGGCTTTAAGCTTTGCCAAGCTTGACAAGTTTGAAGGGATGAACTTTAGAAGATGGCAAAAGAAGATGCACCTTTTTCTTTCCAGCATGAGTGTGTTGTATCTGCTCACTAATCCTATTCCTAAAGATGGTGACAACGCTACTGTGGAACAAATCGGGAAAGAGGGCCAAGTGGGACAATGATGACTATGTCTGTAGAGGTTTAATCCTTAATGGTATGTCTAATCCTTTATTTAATATTTACCAGAATGTTGAATCTTTCAAAGAACTATGGGATTCCTTAGAGGCCAAATATATGGCTGAGGATGCATCAAGTAAGAAGTTCCTTATTAGTAATTTCACCAAATACAAAATGACTGATTCAAGACCAGTTATGGAACAATACAATGAACTTCTTGGTATACTTGGAAGAGTTACACAACATAAAATAAACATGGATGAGGCCATTCAAGTCTCGTGTATCATTGACAAACTTCCTCCTTCTTGGAAAGATTTTAAGCACACCTTGATACATCTGAAGGAGGAGTTAACTCTTGTTGAGTTAGGCAGTCATCTACGCATTGAAGAGTCCCTCAAGGTGCAGGATAGTGACAAGCCAAAGGGAAAAAATGTTGCTTGTCCTTCAGTTGTCAATATGGTAGAGCATAACAACTAATCCAGGTACAATGATAACAGGGGTAAATGTAAACATCAGATAACACAAGGGCTGATCCTAACAAGAAGGCAAAACCTACTTGTTAGAAATGTGGCAAAACTGGTCATATTAAAAGGGATTGCAAAGGTGTTAATGTTGGTAATAAAACCAATGGTTTAGGCATAAAAGGTTCAGTGGATGGCTCTTTCAACTCACTAAAAGGTCAGGATATGTTTAATAAATCTCTTTAGGTTTATTATGTTACATATGTATCTGAGACTTACTTTATGTAGGATGATGATGTTACGTGGTGGGTTGACTCAGGAGTAACAGTTCATGTGTGTAAAGATAGATCCCGGTTCAAGACCTATGAGTTACTGAATGACGAATCTATTCTTCACATAGGAAATGAGTCAACAGCCTTGTACATAGACATGGTTGTGTAGATCTTAGATTTAGTTCTGGAAAGATTGTTTCATTGTTTAATGTTTTACATGTTCCTAATATAAGGAAGAATTTGGTTTCTAGTAGTATTTTGAACAATTGTGGTTACAAGTGATTGAATCTAATAATTTTGTTCTATCCAAACATGGTGTGTTTATTGGTTTTTGTTATTTGAGTAATCAAATGTTCAGGCTTAATATTGTTAATGATAATATTGGTTTAGCCTTAATGTTAACCTCTAAACTGAATGATTCAATCCTATGACATGCTAGACCATGCCATGTACACTATAAGAGGATGCAAGATATGTCTAAGGATGGGTTAATCCCAGCCTTTGATATGGACACTGAAAAGTGTAATACTTGCATGCTGACCAAAATTACTAAGAAACTATTTCAAAATGTAAAACGTGAAACTGAATTTTTGGAGCTGATCCACAGTGATTTATGTGATCTACATGCTACTCTCTCACCGGGGAATAAAAAGTACTTTTTGACATTTATTGATGATGCTTCAAGGTTTTGTTATGTTTATTTATTACATACTAAGGATGAAGCATTAGATTAATTCAAAGTATTCAAAACTAAAGTTGAATTACAACAAGCGTCCCCGATCAAAAGATCCAAAACTGATAGAGGAGGTGAGTACATGGATACTCTGTATTTTTAGTATGTTCCATGAAACGACTGCTCCCTATACTCCACAACAAAATGATATATCTAAAAGGAAAAATAGAGTACTGAAAGAAATGATTAATTCCATGTTTTCCTACTCAGGACTGAGTTAAGGGTTCTGTTGTGAAGCTATGTTAACAGCTTGCTATTTATTAAATATGGTTCCTAATAAAAGGAACATGATAACCCCTTATGAACTTTGGACTTAAAGAAAACCAAACTTGAACTACCTCAAGGTTTGGGGTTGTACGGAAGTTGTAAGACTCTCTGATCCAAAGCTGAAAATTTTAGGTGAAAGAGGCATTGAATGCATCTTTGTTAGATATGCTGAGCATTCCAAGGCTTTTAGGTTCTATGTTATTGAACCTAATGATTCAGTTTTAGTTAACTCAATAATTGAATCAAGGGATGCTATCTTTGATGAGAATAGATTCTCTTTAGTCCCTAGACCAAGTCTTAGGATTCCTAATGAAATTGAAGACATTTGGTGGTTTAGTGGTCCCTGAAGAGGTTTAGAAACCTAAACCTGAGCTTAGGAAAAGCAAAAGGAATAGGACTCCAAAGAACTTTAGACCTGAATTTCAATTAGACTTAATTGAAGGAACAAGAGATGAGATCTCTGACCAACACTCTTGTTGCTTTAATGTTGACGATGATCCTAAAACATCTGATAAAGCAATGAACTCTCAAGATGTTGCTTTCTAGAAAGAAGCAATTAATGATGAGATAGATTCCATCTTGGGTAACAATACTTGGGTGTTGGCTGATCTACCTCCAGGTTGCAAACCTCTTGGATGCAAATGGATCTTCAAAAGAAAACTAAAGGTAGATGGAACTATTAAAAAGTTTAAGGCAAGGCTGGTCATTCAGGGTTTTAGACAAAAGTTAGGGATAAACTACTTTGATACTTATGCTCCAATGGCACGTATCAATATCATAAGACTGCTGTTTGCTATGGCATCTATTCACAATCTGATTATTCATCAAATGTATGTGAAGACAACATTCTTGAATGGTGAATTAGATGAGGAGGTTTATATGAACCTGTCACACCCTGTAATTTTCAGGTCATTATTTTAAAATTTTCCGTTCACTATTTTGACTTTTATACGTTACGTATGAATTTAACTTAAAACCGAGAAGTTATCCTGCGTAAAACTAAAAAAACGTCATCGGACGTGTTTCGGCTTCGGACTTGGATTAGTCTATGTGTTATATGCATTATTTTATCATTTTAAAGTGTTACGTAGTTTACGTACACTTCCGTTTGCGATTCTTACATTTTTCGCGTACAATTTACTTTTTTTGTGTTTTAGGTCAAACGAAACCCCAAAAACCCGTCACCTTTGCATGTAAACCCTAGTTATCGTATGAATCGTGTCTGTAAGTAAAAAAATTCATGCATCTTCCCCCTATTCCAAACGCACACACACACTCACATTTAATTAAATGTGGGAGAATCTTTCACCTTTAATTCAAATTTCAACTTCACACATGTAAGACAATGACATTTTTGTTTTATCCTTCCATGCACCAACTTGTGATCTCTTACACAAAATCTTATCTTATTTCATTTTGAGGACCACAATTCCACTAGCTATAATTTGAATCAAATCCTTTTATTTCCATGTGGCTTAGAAAATTTTTGGTTCTTCTCTTTTTGCTCCCTATCTAGCCGAATACACACACACACACAAGATATGTGTGTTAGTCACTTAGATACAAGACAAACATACAACCTCTTGCTTGGCCTATATAAACAACAACATCACATAACTTAGGGTTTCACACACTCTTTCAAGCCTCCATAAATTTTTCTTCATCTTCCTTCTTTTCCATAATGTAAAACCCGCATGAAATTCCCATTAAATTTAAACTTTTAATATTTAATAAATCACGACAAGTAAAAACGTATATTACCTTGAGATTCCAGTTGGGTAAAGTATGTACGGTAGGTGTTAGAAATTGCCTAAGCCTTTCTACACCCTTATTCGTAATGTCCCAACCGACATCCATGTCCCTTTCATCATCCTGAGCTTTCGCATTATGAATTTCCTTAGGATTTCCATTCATGTGAACGGTTTTACGAGTTCTATAAGGACTTCCCATTTGTTCCTTCAAATGTCCTAGAAACGGCATAGGTGGTAAGTCACGACGAACTGGCTCCTTCATGTTTTCCTTACCCATTGTCGTTATTTCCTTGACTTTTTCTCCTGTATTAGTGAGGACTTTATGGGTTAATTGATAAGCTTTTACCTGTAGGTTCTTTGTTCTAGTTTTAAGTGCCCTTATGTTTGATTCCATGTTTTTAAGGATCTTCCTCATCTTTTCATCATCCGCGGTCTGTTTTTTAATTGTGTCTTCGCAAAATTTGATGATGGTTTCTTCCAAGGATTCCATATATCTGCTATGCTTGAATGTCTCGTCCTCTTTTTTGAGAGGGTACTCCTTGGTTAGATGTCCCCCTTCGAAACTTTCGTGAATGGCATCAACATTGTCTAGGACATCGTCGATTCTTTCCCTAGTAGTTGGTTCATCATACCAGTCATGCGAATGGTCTGCCATGACTTGTATTGATTCTAGGGCTTGTGTTGGTGTTATCAGAGGAATGAACCCGCTAGAGTCGAGAATTTTACGGGTGGAGATGTCTAATCCAGTGTAGAAGATATGAACCTTTTGCTAACAGATCAAATCGTACAGCGAACATTGGTAAAGACGATCATTGTATCTTTCCCAAGGATGATACAATGTCTCGTCCCTCTATTGCTTGAAATTGCGATTTTTTTCTAATTTCTTGGCAGTTATGAAAGGGTGACAACATCTCCAAATAAATTCTTTTCTAAGGAGATCCCATGTAGTGATTGTCCCTGCTGGAAGCCTGTTTTTCCATCTCAAGGCTCGTCCCTTGAGTGTAATTGGAAATACCCTAAGCATAATTGCATCGTGAGTGACGCCAGGGAAGTGGAGAAGATCCACAATCTCTAATACCGTACGCACATGTTCGTAAGCGTCTTCATCATCGGTGCCTGCGAAAAGTTTATGTCTTAATTCCCTCATAAAGTTTGCATTTATCTCAAATTCGATGTCATCGCCAATCTTAGGGTTCACTATCCCTGATTTAATGTCATCAGGAATCAGCTATGTACTGCTCCATGGTGAGCGCGTTGGTGTCTACATCATCTTCTATATCTGAAAACTTATAAGAAAAACTAGCAAAATATATTTACAAAAGGAAATATATACAAAAATTCAAATTATTACTAATTTTTAGCTCTCCGGCAATGACGCCAAAAACTTGATGCGTATTTTATTTTAAAATATATTTTTACCAAGTTTTAAATTTATAAAACTCGATCTACCTAACAACGCACTAACGGGCAGAGAACCCGATCGTATGTAGTATAGAATGGTAAATCCAAGGTCGTCCCAAGAGCTAAGTTGTAATTAGTTTTAATTTGAAATGTCACGTTTATAAAATGGTTTTTGATTTGAATTGAAAGGAATTAAAAATAACAATAAAATAAATAACTGGAAATTAAAGAGTTAGAGATATCAAGAGAGAAAACATGCTAACCTAGTTACTTCATTACTACTGTTATGAAGACGCTTTCCTGTGCAATGTTAAACTATGGTTTCATTAGTGGTTTCTAAGGTCGATAGACTTGAATATGCATATATAGTCTATCCTATACTCCCTGCGATTCTGAATCTGTCCCAAATCATCTGGGAGGTTGGTTATCCAAGTTGCAGTGATTAATCCCAACTATTCCTAAAACATATCTAATAATCTTATAAAGCATATTTAACCCTCTTTAAAGAGTTCCCTGTGCATTTTTAAGTTATATAGGAAAAGTTCGGTGATCCGGTTAAGTTCCTACACCATGTAAGAAGTTAGTGAACCAAAAGTACCCCATTGTATCCCATATTGACTATAAACTAATTATGGGGCATGCTAGGTCCAAACCCCCCGTACTACCAAAACCACAAGGTTACATTATAGTCAAGGAATATCTACTGAAACATAATCTAACATGAAAACTATCATAACAAAAGAAAGCTACATAACTAGTCCAGCACTATTAAGTGCTTAGCCGCTCATGGTAACGGAAACACAACAAGAAAAGAAGAAATCATAGATTGAAAACTCATAATTCTTACAGTATTCGTATTTGAATGATTAAATACAAAAAGTTAAGTAAATTATATCTCCCTTGACACCGGTTATAATTCTTAGAAGTATGAATCCTTTTGTCGCCTCTCTAATTGGCTATGGATGAAGTGATGTCCGAATAGGTTGAATGAGGCTTCTATTTATAGGTATCGAACCTGTTACGGCGCAACCAATAAAGGTGTTACGCCGTAACCATCATACACGGCATTCCATATTTAAGCAGTTGTTACGGCGTAACCAGATATGGTGTTACGCCATAACCTTTAAATAATGTCCATAAGTACGTGATCTTCATTCCATATTTATGGATTCTCATGGTTATGGCGTAACCGGATATGGTGTTACGCCGTAACTCTAACTTTGTCATGATTTCCTTCCAAATATATGGTTAGGGCGTAACTAGATATGGTGTTACGCCGTAACCTTGTCCTTGATCTTCGTACTTGCTTAATATATGTTACGGTATAACCATTTTTGGTTCAAATATTTACACTTTGAGCCTTTTTCCCTTGTTTCTTGTCACTTTCCTGCATTTTACCTGAAAACTACAAAATGATAGAAAATATCTCGTTTTCGAGTATTAGTGAAACGTTTGTAGGTAATATTAGGGGTAATTTGACACTAAAAAGTATTAAATATTTGATGTTATCAAAAGCTCAACCACTTCATTTTCTACTTGCTCCTTAATAAAATGGTAGCGAACCGCGATGTGTTTAGTCCTTGAATGCTGAATAGTGTTGCAAGATAGAGTGATGACATCAAATAACGTTACATTTATACCATTATTTATCCCAAATAAATTATCCACTTTTATATAATTATTGCAAGAATCGTTACTTAATTGCTTAAATTTGTTAATTGTAGTAAGTACGGAGTGATTTGTGAAGACATGCTAAAAGGCGCACTTTTTGGAGCTTAAACGATGATATTTAAAGATTGCTTAATTCTGCCCAATATGCCGTATCTACAAAAAGAGATACGGCATATCAACGCCTAAACTTCACAAGAAAACGTGTATTCTTACTTCCTAATATGGCGTATCCATGTTTCCTTATATACCGTATCCAGCTGGATAACTATTCAGAGATTTGGTGAATAATTATAATTTGAGAAGTTATATCAAATTGATTATAAACTTAGCGCACTTCAAGGAAAACTCCCCAATACGCCGTATTGACCTAGCTCAATACGGCGTATCCAGTCTTTTTCAGACACTATAAATAAAAGACTCAAAAACGAGTTTTCAGTGTGCAAAATCATATTCTCTATACTATACACATAAAAGACGATTTTCTAAAGAAAAGAAGAGCAACCAAAGGTCAAGCATCGATCACGATTCCATAGAAGACACCATGTAATTCCTATACTCTTGTAATCATTTAATTTTTGGTATCGTTCGGTAAAACGTTTAGTTTACCTTAGTTATTTGACCACGCTTGTATAATTATAATGGTTATGGGCTAATACCCTAGGGTATTAGCCATCTTAATGAAGGTTTAATGTTTGGTCTGTTTTAAAATTGATTTATCGTTGAAAGTTTAATTATATTTATCACATGATACTTGTCTACGTGTTTGTATATGCGACCTATCATTCAACTGGGTCTAGTTCGCCTAACAAGTGAACTAGATACCGGGATAGCTCTCCATATCGTGTTTTATATTACTGGACCAATAGGATCACAAATAATATTATGTATTTGTCTTTAAATTATGAGCTTAGTTAGACCGGCAGGTGACCCGTAATGTTTCAACAAGTATGTTCTTAATTAATTTATAAATATTTAAACAGTGACATACCAGTATATAAAATACCGTCAAACAGTAAGTGGGTAAAGTCCCGATGGGCTAGGGTTTAACAAGATCACCATTGCTTTAATCCCTAGATAGATTATAATTAAATTAAAAGGAAGCTTTATGAGGATACGTTAATTGTGACAGGATTCAACGTGTCTAGGTCTTAGGATGATGTCCCGCCTAAGTCTGAAGAATGATATGCCGCTTTGAGATAAGAAATCATTGCACTAAATAAACAAACCAGCATTTAATCTGATTTAATATGGCTAATACGTTTTTCTATCATTTGGCTTGTACCGCTCTTTTATCTTCTGATTGTTTTATTGCATGTTTATTGTGTTCAAGATTGATTATTGTCACCATAAAACCTGTGCCAGTCTCTCAGGCTGAAAACCTCCCATTGCCATTAGAACTAGATTTAGCATAGGTTTAACAAGTAATTAGAATTAACTTAATTAGAGTAATTAAAATAATGATAGAATATAAGGTTAACAACCTCGCTCTTAGTGTTCGACACCTTACTTACCACGAAACTCCACCCGATCGGGTACACTGCACGTTGAAGTATTCTTTTAGGATAAGTCGGCTAAATATAAATTTAAAACTTGGTAATCAATAAATTGACCCTACACGACAACACATTAAGTTTTTGGCGTCGCTGCCGGGGAGTGAAAAAGTTTAACCTTTAATTTTATTAGTATTTCTAACCATTAGCTTAGAATAATTTAATTAGTGTAATTTAATTCTGTTTGTATTTAATTTAATTGTGTGTTTAAATTCCCGTATTATTTAATTGTTTTCTAAGTATCCTGTTCTGATCGATCAACTGATACGCCGTATCCACCAGTTGGATACGACGTATCGACCCTTCCACTCAAAACATCGTATTGATCTCTACAGTCTAAACAACGTATTTGTTCTTCTAAACAATATGGCATATTCTTTAAAATCAATACGGCGTACTGACCTTCAGCAGACCCATACATCATATTCAAATTAATTGAATACGGCGTATTGATCATCTGATACAGTAGTAGAATTAAATTTGATTTATGTGTTAAAATTTTTGTATTCTTTTTAAAGAGCCTATCCTACTGATTTATTATCCTTTGTTTCAGGTGATGCATGACAAGGAGTTCCACTAAGGAACTAATTACACCTTTTGAAAACCCAAAAAGAGTATTTTGCTCAAAAAGGAGGCTTTTCGAGACACCTGGTCTTGTAGAGTCGAGTTCACCAGAGCTCGATTCATTTTTTGAAGTCGAAGAACCTTCAAAGGAAGAAACTACAAAAATTATGACGGAAACAATGGAGCAATACATGAGCAAGACCCCGTGGAAACTATGGGTCAGGAGTTGTTAGGCCCAAGATTAATGACAAAACTCACTTCGAATTAAAAGGGCAATATCTCAAGGAACTTCGCAAAAATACTTTCAGCGGTTCGGAACATGAAGACACGAACGAATACATCGAAAAAGTCCTTGAGATCGTTGACTTATTTCATATTCTAGAAGTGACTCAAGATCAAGTACTGCTTCAAGGTTTTCCCATGTCCTTAACTGGAGCCGCAAGTCGATGGCTCAAGAACAAACCCTCAGGTTCGATTACAAACTGGGAAACCCTAAAAACGAAGTTACTCAACAAGTACTGCCCACCTGCTCGTACTGCAAAGAAAATGGAGGAAATTAACAACTTTAAGCAAGAACCGGACGAAAGCCTCTTCCGAGCTTGGGAAAGATTTAAAGAACTCTTGATGAAATATCCTCAGCATTATTTGACTGATATGCAGGAAGTAATCTTGTTTTATAATGGGCTCGATGTTCCCACCAGACAAATCCTTGACTCTAAAGGTGCTATTCCCACTAAAACTGGTGCTGATGCAAAAATAGCCATCCAAGAAATGGCTGAATACTCTTAGAAACGGCATAACGGAACATCCTCGAAAGCCAGAAGTACTGAAACTTTTGACGGACTAGCTGCTATACAAGCCCAGCTCAACAACCTCGGGAGAGAAATTAAGAAAGTCAACAAGAAAGTATACGCTGATCAGGTCGGATGCGAACTATACAAAGGACCACACTACACAAAGGACTGTCCGCTCAAGGAAGAAGGGAAAACTCTTGAAAAGGCTTATTATACACAGTTTGGAGCACCCTATCAACCTAGAGGACAGTATAAAGTAGCAGGGCCAGGATTCTACCAACGCAACAACTAAAATTTTTCGTAATCTGATCGAAGACAAACATTGGAAGAATCTCTGACCAAATTCATGGCTGAGTCAGAAAAAAGACACGAAGATAACTTGAAAATAATAAAGGAGATTCAAGCTTCTACCGATGCAGCTATAAGAAATCAAGGAGCATCGATTAAGACCTTGGAAATTCAAATTGGTCAAATGAGCAAAGTTTTACAAGAAAGAGGAATTAGAGGTTTGCCCGGCTCAACAGAACCAAACCCAAGGGACCATGTAAAATTGATCTCAACTGCTAAAACTAATTCATCAGCAATACGCCGTATCAGATCAAGACCATACGCCGTATCAGACGCACAGTACATTAACTTATCTTCTGAAATAGTTCCGTTTCCTAGTCGACTGCATGGTTACTACTGCGATGATTGAAAGGATGCACATGAAGTTAAGATTCTGGAAACATATGAGCACACCTTACCTCAGAAAGAAAAAGACCCAGGAAGCTTTACTCTACATTGTTTTATTCATGATATTTGTTTTGATAAAGCCCTTGTTGACCTAGGAGCAAGTGTTAGTGTTATGCCATTCTCTACCTACTCCAACCTTGGTCTAGGTGATTTAGCTCACACTAGGTTAACTATTGAACTGGCTGACAAAACAATTAAACATCCAAGGGGTATTGCTAAAAACGTGCTAGTTAGAATTGGTAAATTTATTTTCCCCATAGACTTTGTTATCTTGGACATACCTAAGGATAACGATGTCCCTTTGATCCTCGAATGACCATTCTTATCTACCGCTCATGCCAATATAGATGTTTTCAAAAGAAAAATTACTTTAAGGGTTGGGGAAGAGAAACTTGTTTTTAAAAGTGTTAAACCAGCTACCATTATAATTAAAAGGGTCTATATGGTAAAAGAAAGAACGGATCTTGGTTCCAAAACTAAGTTTGTAGGAGAGGCTATTAACGAAATATTTGACCCACTCTATAGTAATTATGTTGAATTAAATGATTTGGATATGCCTCTAGAACCTAGAATGAATCAAGATGATTTTGAGCCAACCCTTGATTTTATCAATGAGCCTGCTTATAAAAGTTGTTACAAAATGAAATTTTCTTGTATGATTGGGTATAGACATGTTAATGCTGATTTTCTCCCTTCCTTGTCTATTAATATTATGACTAAACGTTTTTATAATTCTATAATCAAGGACAAAGGTAATCATGAAGGAAAGAATCTAGCATGGACTTTGATTGACATACCTATTTTCGTTGGGAATTTTCTATTATTTTAGGCTTTTCAATCACCAACGATGTGGATATAACAAGTGGTGTTATGCTCGGCATGCCATTTTGCAAAAAGTTTATGTCATTCCAAAAGATTATGGAGAAATTCGCTCACGAGGACGAGTGCGAGCGAATGTATGAATGAATAAATAAAAAGAAAAAAAAGTCTAACTTAAAAACTAGCTGAAAGAAAAATGCTTACTAGGAGACAACCCGGTTGTTTTTAATTGTTTGAATTGTAATTTTAATTGTATTATTGAGTCTATCTTCCCAGACACTCAATACGGCGTATCGAACCTTTATGGATACGCCGTATCGAATCTGTCTGGACGTTATCAGTCTTTAATGCAAAACTTTAAAACATTTGTTTTTACAAGATGCAATACAGCGTATCCTTAGGTTTGGGATATGGCGTATTGACCTCATGTACAGTGTGTTTAAATGTTTTCCTGCATTGTAACCATTGTGTAACAGAGGTAGGAATTGCACTTTTGTCTTCTAAACTTTTATGCAGGACCTTGCTGTAAGGAAATCGACGATATGGTATACTCTAAAAAAGACGTGTGTTGAACTCGTACGAGCATTCTGACGCCTCGTCAACACACTTTTGCTCAAGAACTCAAATTGTTGAATCATCCCAAGCAACATATCAGGGGAGTTCCTCATTCTATTTCCCATTTTCTTTAATTGTTTTATCTATACAACGAGGACGTTGTATAATCTAAGTGGGGGGATGGAGAATTAGAACGCCTACTTGTCCTTTCTTTTACAAATAATATGCTATATGCTTAAATTATGCCAAATTTAAAATTTTTTCTAGCATAACTTTTGTAAAAATTACTAGTTACATGACCTCGCGCACTATAACCCTTAATACCAAATTGTGAGAATTAAGCCTATTCCGTTTCCAAACGTTTACTAAAAATTCCACAAAAATTATGAGTGTGCCGGTGATGTAGTGGACTTTAGAACTTGGCTTGGTATATCACTCGAGACCACAACGATGAGTACTATGGACTTAGATGGAGAAACATTTTTAACTGGTAAATTTCTAGGAATACACCAAAAAGCCTAAATGTTGTAAAATTAACTAACTACACTGGTTAGTTAAACCCCGTGTAACCCTTTGCTTACTCTCACTATAAGAGTAAGATCCCCTAGAAAAACCTGTTGAGCCATTCCTGTCTTTTTCACACCATATGTCTATTTCGTTACACCTTTACACCTTAGCCTACCCTGTAGATTAAGCCTACTTAATCAAAGTTGCTAGTTGCTTTTTTGTAAAGTTTTGTATTTCCTGTGTCAAAGTGAAATTTTCTATCTCCGATAAGGTCGGGAAATTGCACAATTCAATGGGAAAATATGTAGCTCGTGTATTTGGCTACTTTCGTGATTATGTATTATGTCCGATGATGAAGTATTAAAGGAAAATATATCCGGATGAATTATGATTGTGAAGACGGTGAAATTACACCGAGATTTATGTTATTAAAAAAATGAAAAAATAGAAAATGCATCAAAAAAGAGAAGGATGATTGATAGTCGGTTCGTTAAACTTAAACCAATGAAATACTTGGAAGGATCAATTATTCGTTGATACGAAGATAAAAATTGACGATGTATAGTTTTGTATAAAGTGGCCGATGTCACCACTTTTGTAAAAGTATGTAAATTTGGGATGATCGGGAAGTTGACCGTTATGGGAATGGCAACTTAGGTTGTCTTTGTCATGTCTATGATCGAGGCGTTTGTTTATATTTCGAGTTTTATCATGGAACGGTCAGGAAAAGTTACTAGCAACTACCTTATTTGTCCAAGATTAATCTATTTGTTTTGTGAATTTAACAATTTGCTTCCCTTTCCTAGCAATTAACCTTAGGTTTTACTCGAACGAGGTTGAGATCGAGTCATGCATGTCTATTCTGTCATTACGGCCATGTAGTGATTCAGCCACCTTGTTGGTTTATTACTTTTGGTGAAAGTTAGAAGATCTCTACCCTATATTATTCTTCATCCTAACCCTTGGTTAAACTCGAATGAGGATGTGATCGAGCACACATGTCTATTTCGTCGTTACGGCCGTGTATGTGTGCTTCAGCTGCCTTGTTGGTGTGGTACTTTTGGTGAAAGATTGTAGAATGATTAACCACACTATAAATAGAAGACCCTCAAAAATAGTTTTTATAGTGTGCAAAAATCCTAATCTCCTATACCCAAAAATGAGAACACATAAAAGATGTATTTTTCTAAAGAAAAGAAGAGCAACCAAAGGTCAAGCATCGATCACGATTCCAAAAAAGACACCGTGTAATTCCTATACTCTTGTCATCATTTAATTTTTGGCAACGTTCGGTAAAAACGATTAGATTTTACCTTGGATTTATTGATCACTCTGTGTATAATAACAAAGGTTATTGGGCTAAACCCTAGTGGTGTATAGCCATCTTAACAAAGGTTTAATGATTTTGTTTAGTTTAAAAATCGATTTCATGAGATTTAATCGTTGAAAGTTTAATTTATGATTTAACACATATACTTGTCTACGTGTTTTATATGCGACCTGATCCATTCACCTGTGTCTAGTTTACGCCTAACAAGTTGAACTAGATACTGGGATAGCTCTCCATATCGGTTAATATATAAACTGGACCAATAGATCACAAATAATAGTTAATGTCTTTGTTCTTTAAATTAGAGCTTAGTTGGACACGGCAGTTTGAACCCGTATAATGTATCAAAACAATTTCAAAACCAAAAAAAAATCAAAAACAAGTATGTTCTTAATTAATTGATAAAGATTTGAATAGTGAACTACCAGTATATAAAATACCGTCAAACATTAAGTGTGTAAAGTCCGATGGGCAAATTTAACAAGATCACCATTTGTTTTAAATCCCCTAGATTGATTAAAAATACATTAAAAGGAGCTTACGCAAATATTTTTAATTGTGCCAGGAGATTCAACATGTCTATGTCTAAGGATGATGGCCCCGCCTAAAGATTAAGAATGATAGCCGCATCGAGATAAAAATCAATATGCACTAAATAAACAAACCAGCGTTTAAATCGTGATATAATATGGTAATACTCTATTTATATAATTCTTTTGCCTGTTAACCGCCACTTTTAAAAATCTTCTGATTGTTTTTTCGCTTGCATGTTTATATTGTGTTCAGAATTGATTATTGGTCACCCATAAAACCCCCTATGCCAGGCACAGGCGGAAAACCCCCATGTGTCCATTAGACTTAGTTTAGTGCCATATGTTTTTAACAAGAAATAAAAATTAACTTAACAGAGTATAATAAAATACTGATTGAAAATAAGTTTAACAAACCACGCTCTTAAAGTTCGACACATACCCTACTTAGTACCACAAAACTCTACCTCGATTCATTTACAATGCCGTTAAAAACAAAGTTTGTTTTAGGATAAGTCGGCTAAATATATAATTCAAACTTTGGTAAAACAATAAAAAACCCTACATGATAGCAACAAAACATAGCAAACGTAACAATAACCCTACATGATAGCACATCATAGAGCAATCGTACTTTTGGAGTCACAGTATAGAGGAATCTTGTTGAAATCAAATCCATAATCTGTCAGTTGTGATCGCATCCATAGGATTTGTGCACAACATCCAAATAAGGAAACGTATTCAGCCTTTGTTGTTGAGATCGCAGTACACTTATGTTTCTTGGATGACCAGCTCACTAGCTCTTCTCCCAGAAATTATACACTTTCTGATGTACTCCTTTAAGTGTCTTAACAACCTGCTTGCTTAGCGTCTGCAATAGTTGTTAGTTCAAATTCGATGTCCTTTAGATACCAAAGACCTATATTAATGGTTCCTTTTAGGTACCGAAATACTTGTTTAACCGCAGTTAAGTGCTTTGATGCGGATAGTTGCAAACGCAAAAGTTTTACAACCCTCCTAGGCAGAGTACCTAACCGTTGTAGTGTAGTATATGCAAGACTCGAGGGGTTATTATCGTTCTCTAGGGGAATAGTTTGGGTAGGCTCGAATTGTATGTTACTAGGGTCTAAAGATTGAGGGAAGAGTATTTTTGTATTTTTATATTTTTTAGAAAGCAGATAAAATCTCAGGTTTTGAAGAGGGGGTTGATTAAACTACTACTACTCCTAAATCTAATAAAATTATGCAGAAAAGTAAATGTTGTGGAAAACTCGTATAGTTAAACAAACGTGTTCACCTAATCATGTACTACTCGCTAGTTGCTCTCTCTAATTCTATTGCCAGTCACCCTCGTTAGTGTAATGTGTAAGTATTTCCCTAATTCAGCAGCGGTTTGGTCAAGTCCGCATTCTACGTGACAACCTAGTCAGGCGTTACCTGTCCGACACGCTCCCTCCCAATAATTAATCACGCGTAATAAATACTTAATTCAGAATCCACCCAAAGGTGATCTAGATATGAAGATCTAATCACAGGTATCCTCGAACATAACTACGTTTCCCTAGACGTCTTCGCTATGATATGAAGATCATATATCTAGTTTTTTAGAGCCTAACGCGCACACCACTAACAAGAAGTAATATAATAGAGATTACAAACTAGGTTTCATGCAATCATAAGCAAACACTAATTTAATTTATCCAAGCATGTTAATTGAAAGCGAAGAACAATTAATCAAACAACACATAGACATATTGAATGATTAAAAAGGTAAATGAACTTCACTTCAATTGAACATGGAGTAATAATGAGTACAAAAGGGTTAGAAAACCCTAAAAATCGACTATAGTAGCTGCTACAAAGGTTCTCCCAAGTTTCCACATGAAAATATGAAAAATAAAGGTTTGTATATATAGAAGTTGGGTCCTGACGGTGTCGCTAGGGCTTCGTGACGCCGTCAGCCCGTCGAATCTCCGTCCAAGCAGCCCGTCGACTTCTTCCAAAAGGGTTCTTTCTTAGGACGGCTAATATTGACGTCATCACAAGTCTTGGTGGACGCCATCGGACATGCCAAACTTCTTTATCAGGACAACCTGTCAAGAGTAATTTCTATTATATCCAGACGTTTCTCTACTTTATCTAATAATGTCACACATTTTGCTTCAAAAATCAACTTTTTAGGCACTTTTAGTGAAGGCGTCAAAATGGAAGTCGCTACCTTAAAAAGTTGCATTTTTGTCTAGTTTCTTCCCGAATCGAGCCCAAGTCACGTGTTTTTTCCTCCAAATGATTCCCAAATGCTAAAACATAAAAAAGAAATGATTAAGTATAATAATTAGGAATATTTGCATGATTTAGGGGGTTAAATAAATGGTCCTCGAAAAAAGAGTTTAAAATTACACCTCGACATGCTTTTCGGTAGGAAGCTTATGACTAGATTACCGGGCACAACATTTAATACAACAAAAATAAGGGTTAGGGCCAACTTGTTAGTAGATACATGAGTCATGAGCCAACCATACTTCTGTAAAGAGTAGGGTCAAACTAAAGTCCCTAGTGGATCCTCATCAAGTTTGGAACGCTCTACCATTAGAGTTTCCATGGCATCACTAGATTCTAAACCATATATGTCACACCCCGCCAAGGCGGAAACGCGAGGCGTAAACAACAATGGATATCACCACAACAACAAACAAACCATAAAACATTGTCTATATAGAGGAAAACTAAAATGAATACTAAAGTAAAGCAGAAGACACAAAGAGTCAAACAATACACAAAACCTAATGGTGGTCTTTATTAATGAGAAAGAGTGTTCGTCGTCATAAATGACATGCAAAACATAATCCAAAACAATTTAAGCAAACGCAATTATTCAAAACAAAAGCAAAAATGAACTCCAAGCTCCTTAGCGTTCATCTCTTCTAGCCACGATGCGCTCTCTTAGCACCACGTAAGCTCACCTGAAAATGATACTTAAAACCGCTCAACACAATGGTTGGTGAGAGTCATAGGTTTAAGACACACAAAACGAAGAAACCTTATAAATCCAATTACTAGTGATTAACAAAGACAATAACGATAGTGAACAATTATGCAACATATGAACCTTATCTGTAAGAGCTCTTTAGATTCATAAGAACGTAACAAACCAAATCACCATATCAAACCAACCATACATATACTACTGGAGGTAGCCGTTTAACCCCACCGATCGCCACATTACCGACAAACTTACGCACCAAAAAGTAAAACCAGCTAAAACTTATATTTAGGCCTGGACCCCAACCAATTTACTGGAGTTGATCAATCTCCAAAATAATGATACCGTGAGATGATCAGCCCCCACATTAATGATCCTCAAACACAGACACAATATCAATCAAAACAGACTAACATGCCATAATAGCAGTCACAAATGTCCACACCGAAAAAACAATCAAAACAACAGAATCAAGCAGGAATTCAAAACATTTCCAAAACACATAGCATCATTTCCATCCCAATTAAAACATTAAAAAAAGGGTGACTATGAAACTCAACCTGAAGCATACTTCTCAGACGATTTCACTCAACAAAAGCTTCAAAATACTTCACGAATAATCAAAACAATTAAGCACACAAAGAGTTAAAATAAGCTACCATCAATTAGGCATCATTCCCAATATGAATGTAACCTCACCTTAATGATGGATATCAAAGCTATCTACCATATTCTAAACATTGATTTCAACCCTTTTCTAACCTTAAATGCATTTTATACTTCAAATACTACACTTTAAATTTTCTAGAAATTAGAGCAGAATTTTTATACTCACACTTACTCCGCGCCAGAACACACCACTAAACAACTTCCATAAATCTAACTAAAATCCACCATGCTACATATATGTCTATGAACCTCTCACTAAGCTCTCCCAAAGTCATTATCCTTTTACAAATACCCTTAGAAATCATTAATCTCCAAAGTGTCCATAAGTTCGGCCAGAATCTGACCCCCTAAAAGTATGACGTTAGATAACCCACTTAAACTTCATAACCTACTTAAAAAAAATTCAGGGGTCACACACAATATATAAACTAACTTCCACGTAATTTAGAGCCTCTAACTAGATATCTAAGTAGTTTTAGAAAAATCAAAACCAAAACTGAAATTCATCACAGTTTTACACACTGATTTTGTAAAGACCTTTTGACCTACTTCCCTACCAATAAAAAAACTCACGCGACTAAATTTGCTAGGAAAGTATACTCTTGAGGTATCTCCAGTATTTGATAAATTGTTGTTATTTTTTTTTTTTTGATAATTATGATTGAGTTATGACCTTACAAAACTGCCATTTTTTTCTGCCGTGAATAAAACAACTACTCCGTCGAATCTAGACCCTAAACGCATGATTAAATCATAAAACAATATTAAAACCAAAGATCAAACAATCATCATTAAACTATAAACTCTCTAGAAAATTAAAAACCCCTAATTTATAAATCCAAATTTATTTTTATGATTAAACCTAAGTCCATCATGCTTAGAAAACAAGAATAAAAATTAAAAACTATAAATAAAAAATACCCTAAAACCCTAAAGAAATTTTCTTTTTTTTTTTCTCTCTGGATCGGCGATCGAGCAATAGGAGGAAGGAGGGTTTATAGTTTTATTTTGTATATTAGAAGGGGCCCCCCAATATAAATAAGATATACAAAATATATAGTATGTATGTTTTCCTTATTAACACTTTTTATTTCTTTTTTTTCCCCTTTATCCTTGTTTTTAAATTCGATTTTTTACTATTCATACTAGTAAAAATATATTATTTACTTATATATTTTATTTAATTATTATGTTTTAACGTAAATATTTTTATAAAAACCTAAGCTTAATTGCACATACCTTTGTTTGCATAAAACGCGAATTTACTAACTTATTAAAAAAATAATAACTTCCAAAAATATTGTTTTTATTTCACAAATCACGTTTCTAAAAATAGAAAGTCATCAAAAACTCTCATATTTAACAAAACTCATTTCTTTCACAAAAACACACATCCCATTTTAAATCCATCACCTAGACCTCCACTTGATTAACCAAAACAATTCCTAAAAAATACCCAATCAAATTCATCTATCACTAATAAGTGAATAAAATGAAATTTTCACTCCATCAAATAACCTCATTTACTCTCACCTTAACCTTAAAACCAAAACTTATCTGAAATGTACTAACATCAGAAAATACATATACGTAAAATTACTTACACAATTTAACCGCGAAACCGCTTCAACCACGAAACAGTTTCCTTGTCACCAAAAGTGAACGAAATGAACTTCACAAAATTCATCACAAATCCAATCCCAATGAGACGATCACGCTCAATGGATTGATTATCCAATCTCACATATCCCACACAAACACATATAAACACGTATAAACACATAACCATACATTGCAACAGATACATTTAGGTCAACACTAGGTTTGACCAACCTGCTCAAGTTATGGTTGTCACAATATATCTTAAGCATTTCAAGAGCATATTTTGATTGATTAATAAAGATGCCTCTGGGACTTTGAGAAACTTGTATTCCTAAAATGAAAGACATTTTTTCCATCATCGACATCTTAAAACGTGAGCTCATTTCTTTTGCAAATTTTTTATAAAAACGTGGATTAGTAGAAGCAAAAATTATGTCGTCAACATAAATTTATACAAGGAGTATATCCTTGCCTTACTTCTGTATGAACAATGTCGGATCGACTGCACCCTTGATGAATTTATGCGAGAGTAAGAACTTTGAGAATAAATCATACCAAACCCGTGGAGCATATTTCAACCCATATAATGCTTTCTTCAATATGAACACGTAGTTTGGATGATATTGGTCGACAAACCCCTCTGGTTGACTCACGTACACCTATTCTTTTAATATCCCATTTAAAAATACAGTTTTCACATCCATTTGTTATATTCTCATGTTTTTGTGAGCGACATATGAAATGAAGATTCTGATGGCCTCAATACATGCAATCAGTGCAAATGAATCCTTAAAGTCAATCCTTTCTTCTTGACACTAAACCTTTGCTACTAACCTAGCCTTATTCTTTAACACACCTCCATATTCATCAAATTTGACATTAAAGATCCGCTTAAGACTGATAAGCATGATGTTGGAAGGTTTTGGTATTAGTTCCCACACTTTAGGTGGTCAAACTCTTGAATTTCCTCTTGCATTGATTCAATCCAGCTAGATTCTTTCATCACTTCTTGATAATTCTTTGGCTTGACTTTAGTAAGAAATGCATAGAAGTAACACCACATGGCATAAGTTTTGAGCTGTTGTCTTATAGAAACTGGTTTAGAGAGATTTCCAATGATTGTTTCTAATGGGTGATCCTTAGTCTATTTTTTAGTATGAGAATGTGGTTGATTAAAAGTATGCATGTTTGAAGATTCAACAATCCTTGTTGATGATTCTACAGAACTGGTTTCAGGTGGTGTAAAAGTATTTGCAAACGTATCACTATCAAACTCTACATCTTTATTTTCTTGATTTGGATCTTTGACATTAAAATCCTGGATTAGAGTTGGTATTGCTTCAGTGTTTGGTGTAGTACTTGGGGATGAAGCATCTTGATCAATAGTTTTAGAAGAAGTTTCCCCAACTGTATATTATGATAGAGTTGCAGCGGAAATGGTCGGAGATACAATACTTGGTGATGGTTTAAAGTACTCATCAAACATAGGTTGAAACAAAATGTCCAAATCCTTCTTTGATGGTGGATTACTTGATGTTGAAGGAGCATGGTTTTGCACGAGTCCTGAACTGATTTATCCAAAAGTCAATAACTAAGGTGCGGGTCCTGAACTGAATTGTTTAGAAGCCATTTGGGTTAGCTCGTTGAATTGAACGTGTATCATCTCCATGATCAGTCAAGTTCTCTTATTGTAGATCTGGTATAGCCTTCTTAGCTTGAGAATAACCAATGAAAATACAAATGTCTGCCTTCAGTTTCAGTTTACCAAGATCTTCACCATCGTTGGTCAGATAACATAATGCACCAAAGACATACAGAAAATTGAGATCTAGTTTACGGTTTTGAAGCAGTTCATATGGTGTTTTATTGTATCAAGTGTAGATTAGGGATCGGTTTTGGGTGTAACAAGCAGTGGCAACAACGTTTGCCCACAAAAATAATGGTGCTTTAGAGAAAATAAGCACAATACGTGCATCCTCTACTAAAGTATGATCTCGCCTTCCAATGACGTCGTTCTTTTATGGAGTTCTTGCAACTGAAGTCTGGTGAGTTATTCTAACATCTTCATAGTATGACCTTAATGTCTGATTCATAAATTATGTTCCATTATCTGTGAGGATGAATCTAACAGTTACTTGAAGACTGACTTGTGCTTGTTTCAGAAAATTTAATTATAACATCTGGAGTCTCATCTTTAGTTCTCAGAAATTCACCCATGTAAACCTTGAATAATTATCTACAATGACCAAAATATATCTCTTCCCATTAATACTCTCCACCCGCATTGGTCCACATAGAATCATATGTAACATTTGTAATCTTTCATTGGTGCTTGGTTCAGGTTTGGGTTTGTGAGATTCCTTCTTGCTTTTACCCATTTGGCATGTTGAACACAAGTGATCCTTTGCATATTTCAGCTTAGGAAAACCTTTAACAAGACCTTATTTTGCAAGCTGATTAATGGTATCGAAGTTTAAGTGAGACAAAGGACAATGCCATAACCATGATTTTGTCTTTGAGGATTTGGATAATAAACAAACTTGTGAAGACTTCATCATATCCTCCAGTGAGATTGTGTAAAGATTAGAACCACGTGATCCTGATAGGAATCAACACCTTCCAAATTTCGAACAAAGGACGTGTGTTTTCCAAACGCTACTTCAAGATCTGAATCACAAAACTACCCAACTAAGAATAGATTATGACCAAGCCCTTCAACGTAATATACCCGTGAAATTAAGATATTCCCAATATAGAGATCTTCATAACCTATAATTGCTATAAATTGGTCATTCCTAAATCTGACTGTACCAATGAACATGGAAATAAAGTTGATGAGCTTATCACATTGTCCAGAATCTAGGTACCAAAGAACTATTTCTACAATCTGTACAAAAAGAAAAAGAGAAAACTGGAAAAATTAAAATTTTTCTAAATCCCCAACTTTAATTGTGTTCCAAGTTATTAGCATTCCTAAGTTACTCCTAGATATCCAAAGTTCTAGGTTGGTCATTCCTGAACTCTAGACTTTTTTACAAGACCAAAAGAATGATCATTGAACATATGACTTTTTTTATTTATGTAAGCCCTAGTAAGGAAATTCCTAGCTTTGGTAAAATATTGCTTTATTTGGTATATCCCTGTTGGTTGGATTTGTTTTCCTAAATGCACTACTTGGGCATGAGTGATTTTAGTAACGGGAACTGATTTCCTACCAAGTTAACAATTCTTCCAGTGGGTAACCATCTATGTCCAATAGTGGTAAAGATCCTACTAGTCATTTTCCATTCCTTCTTTTTATTTCTTTTAACAAATTTAGCCGTTGTATGTTTATTCACATCGTTCAAGTAGTTAACAACACATGCATCATGATTTGCAAAAAACAAACATTCATTACAGGGAAAGTATATTAATCACAGAAAGTTTAAGTACAATGGAATGTGGCTGAGATACCACATTAACCTCAAGCAAATGCTTGAACTCCCACTAAACATTAGAGACATGCCTCAATATTAATTTCCGGGGTAACCTTTTACCCAAAAAAAACATTCATTACATGTCAAGCAAACATTTTTAGAATTCAATTTCCAACCACAAACATTCCTTAAACATTGCATTACAAACTAAAACATGATTGTTCTAACTTGAAATAGACTTAAAATTCCTACGGTGGACTTCTACTTTATTCTTGTGGCTACTACTTGATGGTTGCGGGATCCTATCATTCCTTGTATTGCTTCTAGGTTGTGATCCTCTAGCAAAAGCAGAGCTTTCTATTCCTGGAGAAGGCAATAAAGGTTTTTTTTGTAGTGTTTCTGCTTTAAACGACATATCCGTGTGATTTTTATTACCAACAAAATACCATGCACTTGATGTGTCTATCTCTAGCTTATTACTCTTTTATGACCATTTTTGCGGAGGCCCCAACTTTTTCTTTCCTGCTTTGGTGCAAAAGGGCATGGGCAACACTCATTACACTAACATTCTTGAAAACCATTTCAGCAAAACTTACAAGAAAAAATATAGATTTCTCATAAGAAGGTTTTAAAAGCTCCTAGCTTAATCTAATAAATCCTATAATGTTAGTTATAATGCCCCTTAGTGAGATTAAGGTGCCCTTATGCACTACTTATTGTTCCTAAATACGCATTTTATTTGGTTAAAACTCAATCTAAAACAGACCTGGAGGGTAAGTACTTTAGTGTATTTTTTTCTCAACTTTTCCGTGTTTGGTATCTAATGTTGAATGACTGTTTTTGACAAATTTATTTTTTCTCATCAACCTTGGAAATAAACCGAGTTTTTTTTTAGAAATGCAGTGACAAAAATAGCTTTGTTTCCTAAGGTTGAAGGTTTTTGCCAAAACTTAGTAATTCCACTTCATACCTTCCAGATTAACTTTTTGTTCAGAAAATGTCACACCCCCAAATCGGATTGCAGCGGAATATAGTAATCTGAGGGCGTGACATCATAAATACCATCATACAAGTATAAAGAACGACCACTCAGGACATTTTTAAAAGTAACAATACCCGTCCACATGATTGAAAAATAAACTTAGTCCCTTAACTAATTTATAACGGTTCAAAAGATAAATGCAGAAGCTTAACAAGGTTTGGAAAATGTTCAACGGTCTTTAGATAGTAAAGACAGTTCTTGAAAATCCAGGCCATGCACAAGTCATCACATAGCACATTCAAGTATTTCACAGCTAAGCACCTAATAAAACATGCTTAAAACGTTAACAAATAATGTTGGTGAATTCATAGGTTTAGAGTAAATGCACATATGGACCACAAGATTTAATAACGTGTGACTGTTGTAATACATACAACCTCACAAATGTATTTATGTTTGCCCTAAGCTCATGACACCTGAAGCTAACACAGTTTGTAGAATAAGGTTAATTATACTAAGTTGCCAAGTAGGTATCTAGTTCAAAATACCTAGGAGAGTTGACATGTTATGCATCCATTAGCCTGTATAGTCCGTCAAGTATCCAACCCGGTAAGAATCATCGAACCTGGATGGGGATTATCAATCCCTAATAGATCTATTAATAGCACTCACGCTTACTTACTAATACAGTCGGTTAACTAATTAACGGTTCATGATAGTGGCATTTCAGTGAACTATTAGGATTTAGGCAATCACGTAAACAAATAAGAGTTCAATAGGTACTTGTGTCTAATTTTTAAAAGCAAGCAATGTTTCTCACCCCAAAAGTTGAAATATATTAGCAAAATGGTAAAACGCGAGGCTATGAACTCACCTTAAGTAGTCGATGAGCGAAGGTAGTCGATCAAAGGAATCATCGAAAGAAAAAAGGTAGTCAACGACTCTAACCTCACCTAAGTAAAAGAAGTGTCTTAGGTGAAAATGGATAACGAAAGATGTACAGTTGATTTGTGTTGTTTGACATCATCCATAAGTGTTTGTGCTTTTGTTTAATTTGTAAAAACGTGTCTTAGCGAAAATATAATGTTTTTAAATTAATTAATGACATTTGTACGAAATCTAATAATTTTGGGAAGTTCAGGAAAAATCCAAACGTTAAGGACGCCACCTAAAATTTGATAAGTCATCTTACATCTAAAGATTCTATGGGAAACTTAAATGCTTAATTTCTACTCTTCATCACGCCAATATATATATATATATATTATTTAATTATAACTTACAATTTCTAGTAGTGTTCGACATTATCAAAATTTAATCTTTTAGAAGGTTTAGAATATTGATACATTAGTGGTGCAAGAGCTTTCGCCAAGGTTTTTAAAGTTCAAACGGACTCAAAATCGCTCAAAAAGTCATTTTCGTGTTTTAATCAACACTTGCTTTCTATTTTCGTATCCGAAAAGTGACTCTACTTAAAAGTGAATTATCTCTCTCAATATGGACTTTCAGGCCTCAAGAGCTAAGCAATGTATAGTAAAACTTCATTTCGGATAACTTTTGTGTTTTACACTTTAGCCGGTTCGGATTCGAGTAGGGTCAAAATCTTGATTTAAAATATGACCAGAATATAAATTTAAACCTGTCAAAATTTACTAGTTTTCGCCTATCATAAAATGACCATAACTTCTTCGTTTCAAATCTGATTTCCATGTTCTTTATATCAAAACCTTTGTATGGATGAGTTCTATCAAAAGTTTAAAGCTTTATCTTTTAAAAATGTTTTTTAACCCGACCTAATCACGCTTACCATTTTCGGATGTCAATATATATCTAGTCAAAACGTCACCAAAACTTCATCACCACTTCTTAAATCCCAAAACTAACCTACACCCCATTGTCTACTTAATTCACAACAAAAACCACTCTTGAATTCTAGCCTAATCCCATCGCCATATCATCTCAACACCACTTTTACCGCTTAAACAATCACTACAAAGCTAAGAGTGCTCATAAAGCGCAAAACAAAGAATAAAGTTTCAAACTTTACGAAATGGATTATACAACTTTAATCATTTTAGTGTTTTTGTTAGAAATAGCCTCAAACATGGATCATATCAATATTTTTAAAGAAAACACATGTTGGTGAAAGAAAGATTTGTGTAGTAGTTTACACAAATGATGATGAAGAAGTTACTTACTTGATTTCGAGAGAAAAGAGAATAAGGCCTTGCTCTTTAACCCAAAATCAACTAATAAATACTCGAAAATCACTAACAAAAGAACCCAAACAATACTTGAAATAACCCACGGTCACAACCGTCTTCAATCTTGAAATAAAGGAGCAACAAACACCAAGAGAGGGTGTTTGTTTGGTTGATGACGCAAGAAAGAAAGGAGAAATGGAGAAAAAGATTTTTGATGTGTGTTTTTAGTGAGAGAAATATTTTGGTGAAATGAATGGAAGGAATGGATACGTAGGAAATTGTGGTGTCGAGGTGCAATGTATGGAATTGAACCTAGAACCATCTAAAATTAGAATCCTAGGAGGATAAGAACCAAAAGGAGATCAACTTTCTAAATTTAGAGAACCTTGTTGGCTAGGAGGGGGGGGGATGGCAACCAAAGGGAAGGGAGGGGGTATTTTTGCCATTTTTCAATTCCTTTCCACTAGATATTTTTCCAAGATGATATAATTATTTTTGGCTTGCTTAAAAGTTCAATTCTAGTAAATTACGCATTGACCGTAAAATTTAGGAATACGCAACAACTCAAAAGAAAATTACGAAAATTTAGGTAACCATCCGAAAGTTAAAACTCGACATTTACCAAAAGACTACATTAAATAGCTAGCCGATACGCGTCCGGTAACGATTCTTAGATACACGTAGGAAAACTTCCAGGTTAAGGATCAACTCAGCACGTAACTTTTAAAAGTTAAAATATTGCATTTAAAAAGTCAAAGATGTTAACTTGGGAATTTACGGAGTGTTACAGTCTTTCCCCGTTGAAAGAAAAGCTCACGTCGTGGTACTTGCAGAAGGTATAGGTTTAGAGAAAAGATGCGGATATTACTTTTGAAACTAGTATTCGCGTTCCCAAGTAAATTCGGGACCTCTCCTCGGATTCTAACATACCTTCACGATTTGGATATGGCTTTGCTTTAAACGTTTGACCTCACGGTCCATGATTTCGACAGGTTCTTCAACGAAGTAGAGCTTGTCATCGATTTGGATTTCATCCAATGGAATAGCGAGTGTTTTGTCGGGTAAACACTTCTTCAGATTTGACACGTGAAAAATACTATGTACTCAGTTATGTTGTTCTGGGAGTTCAAGTCGATAAACAACGGTTCCAACTTTAGCTAAAATCTTGAAAGGTCCAACATATCAGGGGTTTAGCTTTCCTCGTTTGCCAAAACGTATCACCCCTTTCCATGGGGACACTTTCAACAAGACCTTGTCTCCAACCTAAAACTCAAGAGGTTTTCGCCTATTATCAATATAGCTCTTTTAACGATCACGAGCTGCCTGAAATTGACTCTTGATTTGAATAATTTTCTTAGTCGTCTCATGAATGATTTCTGGTCTGATGAGTTGGCTATCCTAACCTCAGTTCAACAAACTGGTGATCGACACTTATGGCCATATAGTGCATCAAAAGGAGCAGCTTTAATGCTCGTGTGATAACTGTTGTTGTATGAAAACTCCATCAAGGGTAGACGTCTATCCTAACCCTTTCCAAAGTCCATCATACAGGTACGTAGCATGTCTTCTAACGTCTGAATAGTCCTCTCACTTTGACCATCAGTTTGTGGATGATAAGCCGTGCTGATATCCAGCTGAGTACCTAAGGCTTTTTAAGGCGATTGCCAAAATTGGGAAGTAAATCTGCTATCTCTATCGAAGATGATCAAAATTGGCACTCCATGCCTTGAGACTACTTCTTTCAAGTATTGTCTCGTTAGTTTCTCTATTAAATCGGGTTCTTTCATTGGTAGAAAGTATGTAAATTTGGTAAGACGAACAACGATTACCCAAATCGTGTCTTGACTAGTCGACATCTTTGGCAGCTTAGTAACAAAATCCATTATAATCTTTTCCCACTTCCACTATGGTATCTCTGGTTGGACCAACAACCCAGATGGTTTTTGGTGTTCTGCCTTGACTTTATAACATGTCAAACACTTACTGACGAAAGGGGCAATCTCAGCCTTCATATTGGGCCACCAATATAACTTTTTGAGATCGTGATACATCTTATCAAATCTTGGATGAATAAAGTACTTAGACTTTTGTGACTCATTCATGATTAAGTCTTTTAACCCTCCAAAATGCGGCACCCAACTTCGCTTCTCAATACAATCCGTTCCATCAGCACAAGTCATAAACTTTTTTTTCATTCCATTGAGATTCTCTTATCTAAAGTTCTCCTCCTTTAATGCTTCAGCTTGAGCATTTAAAATCTGAGATGGAAGGTTCAAGTAAATCATCATCATCAAGGCTCGAACTCATAATAGCTTAATTCTCTCCTTTCGGCTTAAGGCATCAGCCACTACGTTCGCCTTTCCAGTGTGATAACGAATCTCATAATCGTAATCACTTAGCAGTTCCAACCATCGACGTTGTCTCATGTTCAACTCCTTCTGATCTAGAATATGTTG
>BQNB010057041.1:0-10000 GCA_026074375.1 Tanacetum coccineum
TGTTGTATAACTGATGACCATAAATACTAAAGTCAAGAGAATGGCTTGGAGCAGATATTACCAATAGAGTGACTAAAAAGACAACTCAGTTTCTATCTTAGCCAAATATGATTTGTTTAGATCTTGCAAGCATATCATTCAATATAAATTACTTATCACAGATACTAGATATGATGTATTTAAATGGCATGACGTAGAAGAATTGGTGAGGAAAAAGAACTGAAGTGGATATGCTATAAATCTTTTTTTTGTTAGTTTACGTACCTTTCAATTATACCAAATAACCTCTATAATGAAAAATATGATATACACAACGCGTTACAGCGAAGCGCGGGTATAAAAAACTTGTTAGTTATCAAAAACAAAAAAAAATTATATGAACAGACAACTATAGCAATTTTATACTCCAATGAAACATGATTCACAAGTCCTAAAACAACATAAGGCAAATTACTAATATACACATTCAGTGACAAATCCACTGTCGTTTTGACAGTGGGCCACTGTGCTACAGTAACGGGCTCCCAAGTTTGGGTCCAGCCCGATTATTGTTTTTTTTTAATGTAATTTGTTTTTGTTTTTTTTAATTTGTAAGCACAAAGTAGCGATGAAAAATAATATTACAAAAAAGTTCCGATTTTTCAGAAAAAAAAATACAAACGACGTGAAACATCTTCGATACCTAATAACTTTAAAATAATCGATATGGTCACAAACGTACAACCCATTATATTAAAAAAAACCATATAGCAAAAAAAAACAACACTTTAAACATGAGCCCAACACATAAAGCCATATAAAAAAAATTATTATTAAAATACACAATAACGGGCTCAGCCCATTGTTGGGTCAAACCCGATTTTGTTTTATTTTGTTTTTTGTTTTTTTTTATTTTAATTTTATGCACAAAGTTAGGAGAAAAAAAATATTACAAAAGTTCTGATTTATTCAGATAAAAAAAATACCCGCGGAAACATCTCGATACCTAATAACTTTAAAATATCGATATGGTCACAAAACTTACAAAACCCATTATAATATTAAAAAAAAAAAACCATATAGCAAAAGAAAACAACACTATTAAAAACAACTTGAGGGCCCAACACATAAACCATATAAAAAAATTACTAATATACACATTTGTCGACAAACTAGCCTAAAATTCGCATAAAATGTGGCCCAAAATCTGGCCCAAAGTAAAAAAAAAAAAAAAAAACTAACCCAAAATTAGCCTGAAATCTGGCCCAAAGTAAAAAAAATACAAAAAGGTCCCTCAACTTTTAACTATTTACGATTTTCTTACACAAAAAATCCCGTAAAAAAATTAACAAAAAAAACACGTCAAGTTTTTATCGTTCACAACTTTTTTACATTCATCGGCCCAAAAAAAGATATCGAACCGTCCCAAAAAAAGAAAATATTCGGGAAAAAATTAACCCGTCCCAACGCAAAAAAAAATTCCCGAATCATACAAAAAAAGGAAATATTTAGGAAAAAATTAGCCAAAAAAAACCCAAAAATAGCCTAAAATCTGGCCCAAAGTAAAAAAAAATACAAAACGGACCGTCACCTTTTAACTATTTACGATTTTCTTACACAAAAATTTACAAAATCGTCCTAAAAAAAGAAAATATTCGGGAAAAAATTAGCCCGTCCCAACGCAAATTTTTTTTCCCCGAATCATACAAAAAAAGAAAATATTAAAAATTAGCCCCGCCATAACGCATCGCCCAAAAAAAACCCCCCGAAACGTAAAAAAAATTATTCTGGAAAAAATTAGCCCCGCCGCAACGCGCGGGTTCTTTTGCTTGTTACATTCATTAAACGAAACATAAATATAATAACATCTACAATAACTTCAGTTCTTCTAAAAGTGAGTGTTTACGTCTTCCTTTATTTAAAATTATTGGTAATAAATGACTAGCTGAGATTGAGAAAGAATTTACACATTGATGACGTATAGTACAGACCGGGCATGGCCCCATACTTCTTTGTGGGCTTAACTTGTGTCGCGGTCACGGGTCGCGGACCCGATAGTGTGTCATGGTCGCGGTTATGGACACCTGTCCGGAACGCGGCTGTCATGGCACGGTCTCCAACGGTTGTATTCTGCATACAACTGATTTATGCGCTATTTCAGGGACGGATAACCCTAAATTAAGTAGGGGATATATTCTGTTAGTTTAAATAGGTCAAGATAATGTCAAATCCCGGTTTTGTAAGATAAGGCTTAGGCCGAATTATGGGGAAACCCTAATGAGCAAGAGGCCTATAAAAGGATCAACAATCATCATCAATGAGGTATCACTAAAAACCCTAATCATACTTGATTACTCTCCAAAAACCATATACTTACTCTCACGCCAGAGGCTAATCGTGGGATCCGCTCCCACGATAAGGTTAACGCGTGTTCTTTATTCCTTGTGTAGGGGTCCTCAACGAAATTCACTTGGTGCAAGAATAAGGTTCCCCAGCCCGAATAACTACCTATTCGGGAATCCGATCCAGCCTAACTTTTGTATCAACAAGTTGGCGCCATCCGTGGGACCCGACACTGGGAATCACTCTGAAGAATGAGCGCAACGGCTAACACAACCCCAATTGTGACCACCGTCACAAAAACAGTGAACAAAGGAAAAACGCAGAAGGAAAGGGATAAAGTTAACATCCAAGACTTCTGTGAGGAACACTATGAAGACATCTTACCCATTATCATGGATAAAGTCCGTCGCGATAAGCGAAAAGAAGTTCATACCAGACTGGACTTCGCGGAAAGCTCCGAGAAAGGTCAGAGAATAAGAGAGGGTTCTCAAAATTCAAGTACTGGCATCTCACCCGTGAGATACCACACCTCTTCAAGGAGGCCTAGGGTCCAGGACCGCTTGAGATACAATGACGGGAGCGTGTTTAATTGTCTGAGCCGTCGAAGGAGAAGTGTACACGAACGGCTCAGCGATACCTACTCACTAAGCATGACAAGGTCTAGACCGAGCATGACAAGCTCTAGGGATCCTTCCCGCATTAGAAGTCGCTCCTCCAGTAGAGACCGCCCCCGACATAGAGATCACCTTCACAACATTGAAGAGTCGTATGATGGTATCTACTCCTCCTAAGGGACTAGGACCAAGTATAGAGGACCCCCTCGAGACAAACGTCGATCTAGGAGCATGAGGAGATGGATAGAAAACGAATCTCCATCATCCCGCGGATCTGAAAGCAGCACCAGTGACATGGGCCATTAGAAGTCAAGAGATAAAAGGCGCAAGAAGCTAGAGGAAGACCTGGCCATACCTTGGAGCTGCGAGGATGTGGATCCGTTTACACATCGGATTCGCAACTTCAGAAGCTCGAGGAAGACGCGAATGCCCAACAACGTGAAAACATATGATGGAACTGGAGATCCAGAAGACCACTTAAAGGTCTTCCAAGCCTCGGCCCAAGTGGAACGATGGGCAATGCCTACATGGTGCCATATGTTCAATTCCACCTTAATAGGGGCCGCGAGGGTATGGTTCGATGAATTACCTTTGGAAAGCATCGATAGTTACAAGGATCTAAAAGCAGCTTTCCTCGCGTACTTTATGCAACAGAAGAAGCATGTGAAGGACCCAGTGGAAATTCACAACATCAAGCAGAAAGAGGGAGAGACGATTGAGGAATTCATGGAGCGTTTCAAAGTTGAAACTAGATGTATGAAGGGGGCCTCGGAGTGCATGAAAATCTCTGGATTCATGCATGGAGTCAATAACCCCGAGCTGACAAAATGTCTCAATGAACACGTCCCAAAGAGTCTGGAGGAGATGATGAGTACGACCACGACTTTTATACGGGGAGAAACTACGGCCGTGTCAAAAAAGAAAGTTCACACCCCTTGGAAGTCGCAGGACCAGTCCAAGCGGCACAACTCTGAGCGAAGATCCGACTTCTGAAACCAACCAAGGGATGGACGGGGATCAAGCAAGTTCACCCCCCTGAATAGGACGCCAAAAGAAATCTTCTCCGCTAAGTCAGAGAAGTTTAAACCACCACCTCCCATGGTGACTCCGGCAGACAAAAGAAGCAGCAACAAATTCTGTGAGTTTCACAACGACAAAGGACACAGTACGGACGAATTCATGCAGCTAAAGAAGTAAATCGAGGAATTGGTAAAGGCGGGTAAACTCTCACACTTTATCAAAGAAATCAGGCAGGACAGAGATAAACAGAAGAACAGAAAAAAGGAGGCCCCGACCAAAGAGAAAGTTGCGGCCATCTATATGATACAGCCGTGGCACAGAGTGACTCGACAGAAGGTGACGTTGAGTTTTGCTCAGGTAAACGAGATCACGTTCCCTCCGTTGTCTGCCAACAAGGGAACAGAAGGTCCATTGGTCATAGAAGCAGAAATCGGAGGACACGCGGTTCACCGTATGTATGTGGATGGAGGCTCCTCGATGGAAGTTCTTTATGAACATTGCTTCAACCGGCTCTGGCCAGAGATTAAGAGTCAAATGGTTCCTGCCACCACATCCCTAACCGGCTTCAGCGGGGAAACTATATGGCCGTTGGGGCAATTAAGGCTGTTGGTAACCATAGGAGATGCAGAGCACTTCACAAAAGCGTGGATGAATTTTATGATAGTAAGGTCACCATCGCCATACAACGGCATCATTGGGAGACCTGGGATCAGAGAAATCCAAGCGGTACCATCCACGGCTCATGGAATGCTCAAGTTCCCAGTAGATGGTGGAGTAGTGACTATCCGTAGCACTATCCTGACGCCAAACGAGTGCGCTACCATCACGGCAACTTCAAAAGACTCCATGAAAAAGATTGAAGGAGGTCAGGAAAATTTGAAGGTAGCAATACATCATGACTTTCCGGACCAAGAGGTAGCTCTAGGAGGAACGCTATCCATTGAAGGACGGACGGCACTATGCGCGCTCCTGAAGAGGAATCTAGATATATTTGCATGGCAGCCGTCCGACATGACAGGGGTACCATGGCAGATAGCCGAACACAGACTCAATATCCGGGAGGGATACCCCCCGGTCCGACAAAAAAAGAGGGGCCAGGCTTCGGAACGAGCCAAGGCCATCCAGGCAGAGGTACAGAAGCTAGTGAAAGCAGGGATTATGCACGAAGTCTACTACCACGATTGGTTATCTAACCTAGTCATGGTAAAAAAGCATGACTACAGCTGGAGAATGTGCGTAGACTTCAGGAATCTAAACAAGGCATGCCCGCAGGATTGTTACCCCCTCCCGGAGATTAATTGGAAGGTCAAATCCCTCTGCGGTTATCATTTTAAGTACTTCTTGGACACATACAAGGGTTATCATCAGATACAAATGGCAGAAGGGGATGAAGAGAAAACGGCCTTCCATACCCCTCATGGAATTTATTGCTACACAAAAATTACGTTCGGTCTCAAGAACGCTGGAGCCACGTATCAGTGGCTGGTAGACAAGGCATTTGAAAAGCAGGTGGGTCGGAATCTAGAAGTATACGTTGACGACCTGGTTATCAAAAGTCATACAGAAGCAGAGCTTCTAAGAGATATTGAAGAAACGTTCCGTACGTTACGAAAGATCAATATGAAACTTAATCCGAAAAAATGTACGTTCGGAGCAGTTGAAGGGATGTTCCTAGGATATATGATTGGCCCGGAAGGCATAAAACCGTGCCCAGAGAAGATAGAAGTTGTGTTGCCACTTCTATCCCCACGGACAATCAAGGAGGTTCAGAGCCTCAACAGGAAGTTAGGTGGCCTAAACAGGTTCCTATCTAAGTCAGCGGAAAAATCCTTGCCGCTCTTCAAAACCTTAAAGAAATGCGTAAAAAAGAGAGTTCCAATTTTTTAAGGAATCGAGTGGTTTAGTATAACATTGTGGGGTATTTTTTCCTGGTCTCTTGCTAAAAGTCATCCGCCCCGAATTGTATGACGGCACGTAGAAGACACAGAATAGGTTCATGGTTGGAATTATATTTAGTACACGGCGGTTGATATCGAAATGGATAACTTTCGCTGCACCTATCACCGATAGTTGCGAAAGGTGGATTTGGTAGTTGATGTCAGTCGTTTTTACACGCGTATCAAATAAACCCTCAGATATAAAATATATATATTTATAAAATACATATACGTATACGCAAGCTAAGTATCATACAAATTATTCTTAGGAAAGAATAAAAAGTAATCAACACGGGTTTACGTTTTCCCTCATCGCGAGAGGTGAATGGGAAATCTACGTTCAAATTGTAAATCGAGCCTTGATTGTCATAAAAAGTTTTTGATTTTTGGATTTTAATCTATTTTTTAAACTAAAAATTAAACTACGATATTAATTCTACTATTTTAAATAACTACAAGGATATACTAAAAATTGATCTAAAAGATATAAATTACAAATATGCATCTAAGATGACGTGAAATTTATCCTTAAGTGTCGGCATAGGTTTAACGAAATTAAAATCCCTTAGAAAACAAGTTTCAAGAAATTAAATGGCAAGTAAAGTAAAATGCTTTTTTAAAATAAATGACAAGTATTTAAATTGCATTAAAAGTAAATGACGGTATGTAAATTGGAAAATTCTAATGACTATTAATTTTTTAAAATTAAACCTTTTTAAAACCACACTTAAATTCCCAAATCACTAACCACCTTAGCAAACACACGTAATTTACTCAAACTACTTTATAACGAATTTCAATTTAGAACAAACATAGATTTAATGACAATAAAAATTCACACTAATCATGACAAAAATCAAATAACTCAATATATTTATGGAAGCGATAAAATAAAACTATCACTATTGAAAAGGAGAATTAGAAACTAGAACCCGAATAAGAGCCGCAATAAAAAAACGAAATACCACCAACCCTATTTATTTAGCTAAAAAAAATAATTAAATTCTATCTAGCTAAATAAACCCTTAAGCTTCTTACCTCGTGAGTTAACCGGTACCAAAAACGAAACACAAAACACAAATAAACTGTTCTGTTAACAATTTCATACAATTTGCAATTAACCTTTGATGGCCCAACAGATTAAATGACAAGCCCAGATCTAAGCATAACAGACGTGGCCCAATAAGAATTCTATAAACTAACAGGCCCAATTAAGACTAAAGTAGCCCCAAAAGCAGCCTAAATACTTATACTAGTTCAAAACAAAGTCACACGAATCCTAACTCAATCATGGCTCTTTTTGTTTATTGATAAGTTCCAACTAGCAAATAAGCAACTAAATAAGATAATCTGATAAGCTACGAGCATTTAGACACGCTAGAAAAGCCTTCCTAAAAATGAGATAAGCACTAGTACAAGTTACCACGTTAATAAGCTAGAAGATTTAAAAGCTAGAACGAAATTTTAAGCTAAACATTTTTAATAAGCTAAAACTTAAAAAGAAATAAGCTTTAACAGATCGAATAAGCGAACGAGATTTTAGTAACTAACACTAAAACAATAAGCTCTTTAAAATCCAAACCTTACTAATACGCAAATCGATTTAGAGATTTACAACTTAAGCAACTTAATAAGTAACATATCAAACTAGATAAGCTCAAAACTAATCAATAAGTAATGGAAAACAACAACTAGGACTTTAAATAAGCTATAAGCATATAAACTTCTTAATGATAATTTCGAATAAGCATATAAGCTCACAAGAATTTGATCTAGCAATATGAGCCCACTCTAAACCGAACAAGCTATTTAGAAACTATTATTAGCAGAAAATAAGAGCTTCTAATCAATTAAAAACTTATTAAGCACAATAATAAGCTAAACTCGAGCTTATTCTAGCTTATTATTTCGGGAAGTATTTAAAAACTAGAGAGAATGATTCGAACGAGCTTTAAAGGCTTATAGGAGTCATTTTCTAAACTTTTTAAAAGCTTTTGATAATAATAAGCCGTGAAAATAAGCTCGAAACCACAGCTTATTATATAAGCTAACAAAAAGAAATTGAACTGAACAAAACCCAAAATCTTTAATCAACTACAAACCATTTTTATTACATCTTATTAATAAGCTTGTGACAAAAGCTAAGTACAATAAGCAATAAAACTGAAATAAGCTATAACAAATCTAAAATAAGCTAAAAACTAAGTCTAAAACTAAAAATAAAATAAAAAAAAATAAAGACTAGCTCTTTAAATTGAGGGGAGCGGATGGTTTATAAAGGGGGTGTGAGGGGCTAGTTTTGGAAAATTGTACAAATCATTATCCCATCATCAGCCATCATTGGTGCTGAATTTAACGTCACACGGATTCAGAAGCTCTGCAAGAATAATCCAGCCGGTCCCTTTGCGCCACGTGTCCTTTTTGAACAGCTTAATTCATACGCAATGTTGTGTCCGTTGGATCCCTTTGAATGAAATGAATTTTTGAGATATATATAATTTGGCTACCTCACGTGATCCTTTTTCTATTTAATTTCAAAAGCACATGACCACACGTCACATACTACAAAGTAACAGATTTTATTCATTATGTATTGGGCTTTTGGACTTATTATTGTCTTATGCAATAGTGTGCTAATCCCGGCCTATTAAGTGGGTTATGGGATGGCCCAATAAGATCCGCAGGCATCGTTGGACTCGTTTTCTCGCGCTCTTTCTATTGGTATGCTCGGGGACTTTTCACGACTTCATCATAACTTGAGTAATAATTAGACTTGACCAAATTAAGCTTGATAATTCTTGTTTTTGCATCGTTTTCAATCCTTTTACCTGCAAGACATAAAAATACCAAACAAACATATTTGCAAGATAATTATCCATATTTTAGCATTTTTAGTCCTTTTATTAGCATTTTCCAGGGTACAAATGATGTGTGTTTTAACACACATCAGTAGTATCTAAGGATGTCGAAGAGAAATTGCGAGATGGGGAATGCAAAATTTTGTCAAATCAATTTTTTTTTATGGTATAAACGCCTATCTTGCCTCTGGGAAATCACAATGTGATCCCAGCCAGGCAACTCTGGGTGCAGGTTTTCTGATATGAAGTACTCTGATGAGAACTCTAAAAGATACTCTTGTGATATGGTTGACACAACGTCCTCGAGTTGTATGGTGTCCCTACCCATTTTTACCTAATTTGCTAAAAAGGCGTGGGGTACTAACCTGTGGTAACGAGAATCCGAGGATTTAAGAGCTTGTGCGGCTGGAGTGTGTGAAAATGTGCGAATAATTAGATAAACTGTGGAAGTTTCAACATTGATTTTAGCTTGACCTATTATACGAGCAAATACAGCCTAGATGTATTTGTGCCTATTTAATGATTGACCGCGTGTCACCTACTTTTTTTAGAAAGTTGGGATTTGGGTTAAGTTCAAAAGCTTTTGTCCCATACTTCTCTCCTTTTGTCCAGGTTATTTCACGTTTCACTACCGATAGAGTGTCCTGATTTTTAGGGGCGGTCCATGTGACGGTTTGCGTGCGGCGCGTTTTTCACCTTTAGTCTATAGCCCGCGACCTATTGGCCACAGTGCCACGCTACTATAACTGGGGGGACATGAAGACGTATAAGTAACGGACCAGGCACGACCCATACTACCTTCTCGGTCAACCAAGGGGTCGATGGTCACGACTCTCATGTCCGAAAAACGCGCCTTTCACACCACGGCACAGTCTCCACGGTTGTATTCTGCATGCATACTGAATTATACGCTAATTCAGGGAAGGGATAACCCTAAATTAAGAGTAGGGGAATATAGCTTCTGCAGTTTAAATAGGCCAAGATAATGTCAAATCCCGATTTTGTCGGATAAGGCTTAGGCCGAATTGTGAGAAAACCTTAATGAGCATGAGGCCTATAAAAGGATCAACAATCATCATCAATGAGGTATCACCTAAAAACCCTAATCATACTCGATTACTCTCCAAGAACCATATACTTACTCTCACCGCCGGAGGCTAATCATGGGATTCGTTCCCATGATAAGGTTAACGTGTGTTCTTTATTCCTTGTGCAGGAGTCCTCAACGAAATTCACTTGTTGCGAGTGA
>BQNB010057041.1:15000-38389 GCA_026074375.1 Tanacetum coccineum
CCGATTTTGATCGTTTTTGACTGTTTTTGACCGATTTTGACCGTTTTCGTACGTCTTCGAATGTTTTTGTCCATTTTCTTACGTTTTCTTATCTTTTTGTACGTTTTTTTACGATTTTCTAAGTTTTCGACCGTTTTCGTTTTTGTTCGTTTTGTACGTATTTGTACGCTTAAATACGTTTTTGAACATTTTCAAATGTTTCATCCGTTTTTATACGTTCTAGTACTTTTTATAAGAATGTATAAAAGGGTATGAAGACGTATAAAATCGTACACCATGTACGAAAACAAACGCAACATAGGAAAACGAACGCAACGTAAGAAATCGTTCGAAATCGGTCGAAAATGGTCGAAATCGGTCAAAAATGGTCAAAATTGGTCAAAATCGTTCGAAATCGGTCAAAATCGGTCAAAAACGGTCAAAAACGGCCGAAAACGGTCGAAATCGGTCAAAAACGGTCGAAAACGGTCAAAAATGGTCGGTAAAAGGTCGAAATCGTTCGAAAACGGTCAATATCAGTCGAAAACGGTCGAAATCGATCGAAAACGCACAAAAAAGAAACGGAAAAAGACGGACGAAAACATAAGAAAATGTATAAAAACTGATAAAAACGTACGAATACGCAAAAAGGTAAAAAAATTGGTTGGTGGTGGTGGGAGGTGGTGTTGAAAAAGTGGAAAGAAGTGAAAGATTATGTCTGAAATATTGATGAAGTAAGAAGTGTTTTTTAGCACTTATGTCTGCAAAAAAAAAACACACTTCTTTGGTAACATATTCCCTACTGCAGACAAAAGAGGCAAGAAGTGCTTTTTTTAGAAAAACAAACAAAACCTAGGTCAACTTACCAAGTAACTTATTAAAACTGCAAATCAAGTACTCCTCTTGATGTAACAAATAATTTCCAAGTGATTCTAGATTTATATATGTCACGACAAGGAACCACATCCCTGATCTTGATACAAGCCAAGAAAGCACCAACAAGCTTACGATGTAGACTATAGACCTCATCAGGTCGTTATTTCAATCTGTGTCTCAGGATCGTTCTACAATGGTTTTTAAAAAAGGCAATTGAGTTATAGTTGTTTAGCATGAAAGTCGTAAACCCAATTTTTTGAAAAGTGGAAAATCCTAACACAAAGATCCTCTACAATGTGCTCTCAGACCTTAATCTCTGATTCATAACGCCTTTGTGACATCTAGATTACACCTTTCCGGTCACAATTTACACACGCAAAAACCCTTTTTGGCTTTTAAAAACTTCAAATAACTAACAATTACATAATTTATGTCTGAAAAAAGCAATCCCAAACACCACTTATGCGCAATGACTCGCGATGTTGCTACTATTTCATGTGTTTTGATTCACAAAATCGTCCAAAAACCAACGGAATGTATCATTCCCCCCCTCAAAAACGTCGAACAATCTTTTTGGCAAGCGAGAAGATAATCTTTTATTTGTGATAAAACTTTTTCAAAATTATAATCCAAAATTAAGAACAATAACTAAAAAACAAAAATTAAACAATTTGTTTTTTAATATATAAAAATACATTACTTAAATATTTTGAAAAAAGTCCGTGCGTGCACAGACATTATAACTAGTAATATTGAAAAAAAAAACTAATAAACAACTATGCATGCATACAAATAACACTAAACGAATACTCATGCAGATAATTATACTTGCGAAACCGTGAATCTGTTTTAACCCTTGATGCAAAAAACGTGCGTTTTTTAAAATGCAAAGTGTGTTTTTATTTTAAATTAATATAGCATGTGTTTTTGAAAAGTTGTCAAGTTTAGAATTAGTTAAGTTTAATGTGTATTAATAGATACTTAAGAATAGTTTAAACAAACTACATTAATATAAGTTTCCATAAAAAAGATATACTAGTTTTAGCTTGACATTCGTTCGAACTCCGAATACATATGATTTTTCGATTGTTTGTCCATTTCATTTTGATAACCTAGTTGGATAGATACTCAACGGTGTCCATGTGTGATTTAGTCAATTTCGACTATAACTCTAAACACAAATAATTTTGGGAATCTGAGTACATTTTCATAAGTTAAACACAAACACCCAATCACCAATCAATGACCACATCCCGTGGTCACACAGCCACTAGTCAATGACGACGACATCCCGTGGCCACACCACCACCGGTCATCAATGTCACGCATGTGAACAACGCTGGCATCACAATTGCTTCCCCGTCATCTTTGTTCTTATATTTGTAATTAGATATGTATTTTATTTAAGGGTTAATTACTTGAAAATGTATTATACTTGTCACTTTTTGTTATTGTGTGTATCGAACTTTTTTTTTCTTATTGTGTGTATTGAACTTTCAAATTTGGACCTTTGTGTATATTTTTGCCACTATTCAGCCATGTAAAATGACCATTTTACCCTTCGAAATTTGAAAAAAGTAAGGGTAAAATGGCCATAAATACACATAAAGGTCAAAATTTGAAAGTTCAATACACACAATAAGAAAAAAAAAAGTTCGATACACACAATAACAAAAAGTGACAAGTATAATACATTTTCAAGTAATTAACCCTTTATTTAAATATGTATTTTTCAAGATTTGGATTTTAAATTGGGTTTGTTTATTTTTAGCTTTTATTATTATCTGTTAATGTTTATGTGTAATGTGTATGGTTTTATTTGATGGTTTTGATATAGTGACAGAAGTGTGAATGATGGTGGTTATGGTATATGTAGATGATAAGAGATGAAGAATGATGTGTTTTTTTTGGGAATTTTTATGATTTGTATATGTGTTTATTTTGGATGTTTTTATGTTTTAGTGTTTTTTAGCTCGTGTTGTTGCTTTTGTTTTTATGTGTTGATTTGTATATAATGAGGTATTAGGTGGCTGCACATTGTTGCGGAGCCTAATATCCAATTATTAATATATGACATATTTCATGGTTCATCAAATTTAATAACGAATAGAATAATTGCATATGTTTGAAATAAAATGCAATGAATATTAATATATGACATATTTCATGGTTCATCAAATTTAATAACGAATAGAATAATTGCATATGTTTAAAATAAAATGCAATGAATATACAATGTATGGATGTATGCAATGGCAAGTGCATATGCAGTTGACAGAAATGAGCGAAACTGATAATCAATAATCATGTGCACATATTTTAAACACAAATTAATGCACAATTTAAAGAGGAAATTTATGCTAGTCCTCGGAAGAGTATGCCAAATACAAATCATCATAAGAAAAACTTTTAATATCGGCAACCTCAAGTTGGTACTCATTATCAATTTCTTCGAATATCGCAACATATGCCATTTTTTGTTAACGATTTCTGGCAGCATTCGCACTCCTTTTTACATCTTTTCTATCCTGGTCTCTTTTGACGCTCATGATACGAACATTGATTTTATTATACCACACCTCATCACATGAACAAAATGGGAAGGGAGGAGGGGGTGAAGCAATGGGGGGGGGAATGAGGGGTTGGGTGGGGAACAAATGAGAATATGGGGAAAATACAAAACTGGGGGGGAAGACCATTTCTTTGAACATCAGCATCACCTAATGTAGTCCTCATAAATTCAATAATAAGATACTACTTAAAAAAACTAGATACTATGTAGGGTTGTTTCTAAATGAAATTACTATACTACTATGGTAACTAGGAGCACATCTTTAGTGAGGCCAAAGTTGTAACATTGAAAGGCAAGCATAAGAAATATATAGCAAATTAAGCATAATATATGTGCCTAAATGCAACACTTAAAGACAATGTCTAAATCATTTTTGCTAGCAAAGTCCCCAAGATACTACTGAAAACGTAAGTTCGTGGCAAAGTCATACTCAAATGGTGCTTACATTTTAGAAATTATCCAATTTCCATAGAATCAACAAAAATGAACACATGTGAGCTTTTAAAGTATACGACCAAGATTAATCAAACAATAAGAAATTAACCATGGCTACGTATCACATTCTAAAAACCATATAAAATCCACAAATCCAGACACATGACCCTTCAATTGACAAGACAATGTTTAAAATTTATTTATATACTAGAAAGTTAGCCACATTTGCTCGCATACGCTTATCGAACTTAAAGAAACAAAACAAAGTAAACAATACTTATGACTACATATTTTAATCTAAAAAACATGATAAAATCAACATCTATAATTGCACATAAGCCTTCAAGAGCATTGTCAAATTTTATAAGCACTAGCCCACCACGTCAAAACTATTGAAACTAAAATATACCTAAAATTCTACAAAACATATTCTATTTCGAGAAACCCCCCAAAAATGCAAACACACAATGCGATCTACATAAAACAAAAATCTTGGCAAAAATCTTCCATTGTTTTTGCGGCATCATATAAAATAAAAACATATCTAATATATTAACGCAGCTTACTTGCCACTATTTCTGATTTTTATTTTGGAACATTTGCCTTTTCAATCTCATTACGCTGTTTCTATCATGAACCGAGATTCACTTAGTTTGATAGTTGATAAAACGTTTAATGATTCAAAAGATAACACAACTCTCCAACATACTTGACTTCAATTGCATGGTTCTTTTCAGCGAGGGCATCACTTCTTGCTCTTTTCTTTGAAGAACTCATTCTGAGATTTCAATAGGCCCGAGATCACGTAAGATATGAGATTTTAAAAAATAACTTTGCAGTTTTTACACTGATTCTGTAAACACATTTTACAAAAAGCTAATATATAAGGGATCAGATAACTGAAGAGTCATGTATTAACTTTAGAAATTGTACTCTTTTGATATTCTCTTTTGAAAATAAATTATTGTGGTTTCATATATAATAATTATATTTTTGTTTACTATTTATATCCTCAATTTTTTTTAGGCGTATTTTTGCATGCTAATTAAATAGTATGGCTAAACATAAACCAGCAACTTACGTGGCACATGTTTTTGCAAGTCCCCTTTATCTTTTCCTCTGCCACTTGATGATTTTTTTCATCAAATCTTTGTAGTTTGATTGCAGTAACGTGTTTTCAGCGACTGTTGTCACACCCCGACAATGGCGGAAGCTCAGGAGCGCAATATAATGATCAATCATAGCACAAGATACAATATAGAGAAAACTACAATGCATAAACTTCAAGTGTTACGAAGATCATCAACCTCGAACAATCTCGAGTGATGTCCCAAATCACAATCAAATTCGTAAACTCTTACAATATCCAATAGCCCACACAGGGGTCCAAATCCAAACTTAAACCAAAATCTTCCAAATACTAAAACCAAATAAAATAAACAAGCAAGACTTCACATGAGAAATCCACACGACACACAACGGGATACTTCTAAGTCTGGGGCAATCAAATAACACCACTTATATCCTCTTCACTTTCACCTGAAAATGATACTCGAAAACGTCAACAATAATGTTGGTGAGCTCGTAGGTTTGACCTTAAACCCAAAAGACCTGTGCTAATATTTCAAACAGTGGACAATAGTGCAATATGACAGTGAATATATATATGCAAACAACCCATGACATAGCATCCCTGCTAGTCAAGTAACACAACCTAGCAATCCCGCTAGTCAATCACCATATGTCACTTGCGCACTTAAAGGGCCTACCAGCTGGAGCACTAAATTAGGACAGGACCTCACACATACCAGGGTAGGTGTACCCATCCGCTCCAATAACTACACAAATACTGGGTAGCGTACCCATCCGATCCAAACAATCATACAAATACTGGATAGGCGTACCCCTCCGATCCAAACAATTATGTAACACATAGTATTCACATAGCAGTCATAAGCACATATCTTATCCCAAAAACAAAACCACATTTCGCACAGTTTAATTCAAAACAGTTCAAAACACATTTGAGTCTCATTTTCCCCCAACGGAAAAAACAGTAGAAAAATAAGGGCCTACGAGAAAACTCACCTCTAGCAAGTCTTTGTAAGCAACCAAATCTCAATCACACATGGAAAATGCAACGACGTCCGCACACGACCTAGTCCAGTTAATGTCTCATTTTAATCATCATTTTTTTCCAAAATATCTTTTCCATGTTTTGATGCATAGAGTTTAGATACGTTGTACAATTACCCATAACCATTTAGTGGTGTGATGGTTGACGACATATCCCAACAATCATATCAATCCCATCGCTCAATAATCCATACTTATAGCTATGTAGTCTTTGTTTATCATTATCATGACATGATCGATCAATGAAAGCTTAATAGAAGAATTAGTAGAGGATGGCAAGTATTTAATTATCAAATGAATAAAAATTGGAGGGAAAAATGGAAAAGATTTATTACAAGGGCCTTAAACCTTCTAATGGTGATTAGATGTGGGGTATTTTAAGGAGAGGGAAGGAAGCTTCCCTGTCCTATTATTTTTCTAAAATGTTTTCACTTCTAGTCCCCTATACTTTGTTAATTATGCCTATTTCTTTCTTTCTTTTAGCATAATTAAACCTTAATTACAAGCTACTATTATTTCTTAACAAAATAGAAGACAAATGACTAAACCATAATAAACCACATAATCAACACTTTTTATGAACATAACAATCTCCCCCTAAGGGTCGATTATTTTGGGCGTTCCCTTCGTGGTCCAAGTGGTCTTCCATTCACATACATCTCCCATCTTCTTATCTGGTTGTGATACTTTAATTTCTTTTGCAAACAATTTTAGATACTCAACCTCATCTTCGATGAGATCTCTTTGTATATAGCCATACTTAACATCATTATTGTAACTTTTTAGACCTTCTAATACTCTTTTTAGTGTTGCATCACAAAACTTAAGAAATCTCTGAAATGTCTCACTCCACCTTTTCATCTTTCATTATATTCTTGTATATTATGTCCACCATGCACAGGCTCATAGATGATGGAGAACATTTTGTGCTTTTTAATTCCTAGAAAAGATATTGTTGGTGCAGTAAGATTAACTTTCAGTTGATAACTTTCTATTCTAAGTTAAAAGTTATGCACTCTTTCCTATATCACTGAACTTCTGATGAAAACTGATAAAGACATAGCAATCCTTTTCTGCATAATGCAGTAACCTAGCCATTCATGTATCACAGTACATATAATCAATATCAATCTTATTGAGATTCTTGTTATCCCGTTAGGCTCATTAATTGACACTGTGCATCTCATTAGCACTTCTTGCAACAACTCTAAGATGAACTTGTGTTTCATGGGCCCAGATTCCCAGTACGTCTTGATAACTTAAAATGATCTTTTGAATTTGAATAACACCCTCCTTTTGTTTTTCCAGGCATTTTCTGCATCCTTTATATATAAGATCTTTGCATGAGGATTCTCTAATGTTCAAACACCATACATACCGAGCCATAATGATTAAAATTCTTACCTACTTATTACCCATCTGGAAGTTCCGTTCTTTGATATCAACATCATTTCAAGATAATGTAGGAAACTTGTGAAGAGACAACACACAATCTTCTCAAGTGAGCCCTGAACTTCTTTACCTACAAATACAAAAGATCTTGGATGTTATCAGAGACAATGCTGGAGCGTTCCAGTACTCGTCTGACAACGTTGGAACTTAAGGTGTCTGTGGTCCTTTCTAGATGTGGAGAAGCAAGAATTTCCTTTCTGCTTTCCCAAACAATGTCACTCTTCAAGAAATTCTTCATCTGATCAATGTGATATTGATGCTCATCTCCTGAAGTACATCTTTGTCTCAACATCTCATCAGCAATTTTCTTTAGCTCTGCCTCATTAATGGTCAGTGACACTTCTTCCATGATATCTTGTGATACTTGCTTCGTTAGTATTTCATCATCATCTGAAGCATAAGACTCAGTCCAAAAATCATAATCATCTGTTTGCTCTTGATTCCTTGAAGATGATTGACCTTGTTCTTTTTCATTGACTTGTCCAGACGACTCTCCAGTCACATGTGCTTCATACTCAGATGTCTTCTGCCGCTTTGCACTATTCTCCCCCTCAGGATGAGCATCATCATGAGGATCGTCCTGATCTCTTGGGCGAACGGCAGGAGTTCTACAAGTAGTCTGAGGTACCTGAAGTGTCTCAAATTTCATCTGAAGTGCCAGCCATATTGCTATGTCTTGTTGCTGCAACTGAGGATCGGCTTTCATTGATAGATACAGTTGATATTGTTGTTCTGGAACAGATGTTGTTTGTGGTTGAGCTGGATGAACATGAAGAATATGTCCAGACATATAACTTCTTACAGACGCATCAACCAGAGAAGGAATGTTAGTATCAATTGCGTTTTGAATCTGTGAGGAAATTTCAGCCTGTAATTTCCCACGCTCTTGTAATATAGCTTTAGCAATCATCTTATCTGTCTCTTCTTTATTCTGTTGCCTTTCCAAAAGCAGCCCTTTTGCAACATACACTGGAACTTGAACTTTAACCTGCTCAGGAACTTGCTTTTCGACTTGCTCCTTGATATGCTTATCTACCATAGTGGGTAGTGATTCAACCATTACTTCCTGGAGATAATTAGCAAGAGTATCAAATGACTTCCTCGACAAGAACTTTGCCCTCAAATGTTCAAACAAAATCCATAACGTCCCTGTAACTCTTGAAAGAAACTCTTGTAGCATTTAACACGAGCATGTTTGGCTTTGAATAATGATAGAAGTCGGTTTGTGGTAGATAACTTAGTGTTAAGTGAACTTGATGATGGTGTAAGTGTAGTATCAGTAACCGTTAATTCCTGGAGTTTCTCAGTATTCGAAGATACGAGATCAGTATGAATCCAAGGAGATCTAATTGGTGTGGGGAATGGTGTACTCCTAGACTCCTCTACAATCTTCCCTTTCTCCCTTCATTTTAATTCATACACCTCATCAGTTATTTCTTCCTCTTCTTCATTAACATTCACAGGTATTACAACATTAGTAATTTCCACCTCTTCATCATTAGTAATCTCCACCTCCGGACTTTCCTTATCACTCCTGGGCTCTAACCTAGTGCCGGGAATATTTTAGTTATGGTTCATTCATTCCTAGGAGGTAACTATAATCAATAACATTCTATATCTCTTCCACCATTTTTCAATCTCTTCAAGACGCCAAGTGCTTGTTGACAAGTTCACACATTTTTCTCTAGCTTCTTGCTCTTCTCGACTTTTGTGATCAGCATTGATTTGACTGGTACTGTATTTATATGATCATATCATCGCTTTTGACAGTTGGCATGGAAGCTGGTCGGAGTTAGATGTGTAGATCTCCTTCCAGGAAAGACGAAAACGATTCACAGTAGATCATTTCGGAGCCACTGGACTCTGCTGTTTCAGTTTTCGGAGGTAGGTGACTTGGGGGTAGGTGTCTATGCGTTTCCTTGGGGTAGACTCAGTCGGTTGTGGACTGAGTCGAGGAACATCTTACCCAAACACCTTGCAACAGTCCTATATTGCTCTGGTGTTCATCTCTTTCAGTGCTTTTGCATGTTGGGTTTGGAGCCAATGAACAAGTAATGAAACATGTCTCCATTTATAACAATGCATCAATCACTTTGAAAAGATTTCGATTACATTGATGCACAAGGAAGATTCAATGTATGTGATGGCTTGGGTTCCAAAGAAGTTGATTTGGAGGATCTTCTAAACAGGGGGGAAAAATGTAAATTGATGAAGATCACTTTGGTTCAGATGGATGCTACAGACTCAGGGAGGCATGAGCTTATGAATAAGAATTTGATGCAGTAATTACTACTGTTGGTGGCAGTTGTTGTTGATATTGCTGCTGACTTAAGTGTACCATCAGAGGAGTGCAGCAAAGATAAAAGATAAGAAGAAAAGCAGAGGATTTCTGTGGTCCTCTGTTTAGATTATATAGCCTTTGTAGACATAGCTAACTTGAATAAATCCAAATCAACTATGTGAGAGGGACACGATATGAATATCAAGTGTTAATACGAATTTCTTAACACAACGTATAAAGAAGAATATAATACTAACTTTGCTATTGATTATATTAAGCTTCTGTGCTTCTATTTTTTATATCTAAGAAACTCTTTATGTCATATGGTTCGCCATTTTACACAAAGAAACCCCCCCCCCCCCCCCACCCTCCCCCCCCATAGAGGTTTTACAAAAGTGTGAAAGGGATAATGCATATCCTTTCCAAAATATCTCTTAGTATCTCTAGACTAACTATTAACTATTCTGTTACATAAACAGACTTAACTAAACACGACCAGTACTAACTATAGTACTGCCACTCTACCAGTACTAACTATAGTACTGCCAGACTTAACTTAGTACTTGACATAACTAACTAATACTACCAGACTTAACTGTTATACTACCAGTATTAAGTCTTTTACAATATATTTCCCAACAATCCTCCCCTAACTTGATCTTCACTTGTGAACTTCAAGTTTCTTCAAGTGTCTTCAATTTGAGCTTCCTGAGGATGTTGTAAACAAAACTCTTCGAATTATTCTTGAGCTGCAACTCTTCAAATCATCTCTATTTGATCTTTGCAGCAACTATTCTTCAAAACTTTTCAGCAACACTTCATATCAACAACACTTAAACAGCTACATTGACTATATGTACATCAAATCATACAGTTTCAGACTATTCTCATCACTTCCAGGTGTGTTAACTCCTGTGAGAGGTGAATCATTGAAAATTTAAATGGATTTGATGTCTCTTTACCAGTTAGCCATTAACTCTGGAGTAGCCAGTCCTTTGGCCACCAGAAAGGTGCATGTCCATGGTCGACTGAAAACCATTTCAACTCTCAGTACGTGAAACATTGGTGAGTTGAATACCATATGATTTTTGGCAAACCATTACAGCCATGAATGGATTTGAGATGCCTTTACAGCTTATTGAGCTTTAAAAGAGTATAAAAGAGCTTGATTAAACCATAATGCTTTTAAGTGAAAACATGAATTGACAAATAAGCAATGTGGAAACTAAACTTTTATTGAATTATTAAACGGTATACAGGCTTGAAAAGAAAAGTTACATTAATTGAAAACAATATTAAAAACGTTACAATAAGCTAAAATTGCATAAGCTAAAAGCTACACTAAAAATTACTCTAAGCTACTCTCTCATAGATATTCTTTCTGTGTGATGAGTGTGAGCTATTTATAGCCATGAGGAGATTGATTTAGATCCAGGGACGCTCCTCTTATTCAATTTGGCTTAGATCATTAACTGCCTCCAAATCACATCATCTTGACCCTTGATTGCGTGCCACGTCCTAATAGCCAATCATAGGCTCTGGGATTGCCAACTTGGCATGTCAAAATACGTCAGGGATGACGTATTGTACTTCTAGAAGGGTAAGTACTTACGAGTAGGAGTGAATTTGGTGTGCAGGGTAATTTTGAGATGAAGGGTGAATAGTAAGTGGGCCCGGGTTGGTCCATAGAAGATGGGTTCGCCTTTGGCCTCGGGTTTTTCGTCCTCTTTCCATTCCCGTGCTCGGATTTTGTCCATTTTGTATTTGTTTTGTCCTTTTTCATATATCCGTTACCTGCACATACACAAACACAAAAATAAACATATATATGCATTTTTCATTATGTTTTTGGTCATTTGGGTTCGTTTTTCAAGGTAAAAGGTATGTGTATTTAGACACATACCATATCCCCATACTAAGCTATTGCGTTTCCTTACGCAATATTATAAATAATACTTTAGAAAACTAAAAATCTTAATCCCCCTTGATTAATTACCTCGATAAGTAGCTATGCTATTTATCTTAATGGAATTAAAGATTCATTAGCTTGAAAAGCCCTGTTTTTCCATTTTCAACATTTTTTATTTTTATGCTTTTCATAATTTTCCATACTTCAACATTTCATAACATTGTGCTTTTGATAATACTTAGGATCAAGCAAAATAAATTCATCGTCCCCAACTTTCACTTCTCTTATTTATGCTTAAAAACAAGATCATTGTTCCAAATACAAGTCATGATACTAACACTACTTATAAATACTAATTGTGTATTACTTTTCCTCCCTTTATTTTAATTTTGTATTTTACGATTTTATTAAGTCATATACATGAAGGGTCTTTAAATTGATTTCGATACATTATTAATATCGAAAATTAAAGCGGGACGGTTAAAAATAAATTTAGCTTCACCCCTTATCCTTGATTCGTTAAGGCTGAAAACGGAATTTTTAGCTTTTGTTGGCTTTTGCCTTAATTTCATTTCATTACCCGAAGGCTCTGTAAGACATAAATCAAGTAATATTATTTACACCATATACCCTTAGGCTCTTTAAGGTGAAAATAATAAAGCAACATTTTTTCAATTACTAATTTTATAAGTACCATATACCCTAAGACTCTTTAAGGTACAAATAATTTCAAGATTAGTATTACGTTTGTCATATACCCTTAGGCTCTTTAAGGCAAAAAGTAAGAAAATGATTAACTCTACTCATGCCATATACCCTAAGGCTCTTTAAGGCATATAGTAAAGCATTTAACATTATGATGCATATATAAGCCAATATGTGAATCATCGACTTCCAATCAAAGGACAGTTACTAAAAAATAAATTGAACCGGAAACCCTTTATTTTATTAAATATTTCTGCATATAAGTGAGACAAAGCTAATGAGAGCAAAATCCACATTTAATACTTATGAGCTTGAAAGAAAACAAATATTCCACGTTTGTATCGTGACTTTAAAATTAACACTATATTTCTCGTTCTTCGCAATTAAAATCTCTAGAAAAGACTTGCGAATGCTTTGCCTAGCAGATTAAGATCGGGCACTTTAACAAGTCACATAGATGGCAACATATCTTTATTGTTATAAATCGAGTTCGCATAATTGATAAGCCTACATAAGACTAGCAACAAACTCGATTTAATATGTAAGGAAAAAGCAAAGGTATAAAAATCGGCGGATCAAATATTGCTTTGTTCTCACTTTATTGTGTTACAAAATTATTTATAACTTTATTCCAACATTTAACATTTTTTTTTCACTTTATCATGCATAAAAAAAAAAAAAAAAATTTAAATTTTTGCTATTTTCACACAAATCACATATTTTTGGCTGGATAACGAGTTACAGAGAACAAAGATGCAGGTTATATCAAATCGATAGATTTCCCCCATACTAAAAACCTACACATTTTCCTCATGTGAGACTATACCCCATACTAATTTCAATGCATAATCTTGATATAAAGGGGTTTCTACGCAAATCTAAAGCCATTTATTAAGTATGCTAATAGATAAATGTTAGTCGATAAGATTTGGATATCGGATTCCTAATATAAGCATGCTAAGGATTGAAGAGCGAGTGAACGATGGACAAAAACGAGCACAGAGTCTTCAAAATCGGGCAATCCTGGACAAAAAACACAAAACAACGAAACACGAGAAAGGAAGAAAAAAAAAAAAAAAAAAACGAAATAAAAAAGGCGGGCCTCTCACATCAAATGTTAGAAAAAATAGATAAGAGATAGAAACGCTTGTATTTGGTTATCGAGTCTTGGCTTTGACTTGACCCGAATTAAATTATCCATGGGAAAGCAAATGGAAGTGAAATCTAATTGGGCTTTCTTTATTGTTTGGATAACATTAAAAGCACATGAAAGTTCATCCGATGAGATGCACCGGCTCTAAGTGAAGATTGCCGGGGTAAAAAATGGTGTTTCCACGCCCGGTGGAATGAGAAGTAAAGGAGGATTCCTCAGGGTAGGTGAGAAAACGGGAGAAAAGTCGAATGGAAGAAAATATGAGGAATCGACATCTCAACATTTAGGAAAAAAAAATCCTACCTCCCTTGGGTTAAAATATTCGTTTCATTAAGGCTCATCAAAATTGTTTATCCACTGCAGTTATCGGGCTCAATGTCAGAAGGTAAAATGCTCATACTCGGATACGGTCATCGTTAAGTAAATCGTTAGAAAAAGAATATCCCTTCCCAGTTCAAAATCACTCTCAATACCCGGTGGTATCGAGTCTTCCGGAACACGAAATGTATCAACCTCCTCTATAAGAAAGTCACTATCCACAACGGGAATAGGAGAAGGGGGGATATTCGAGCACAAAAGGAATAGAAGGAGTAAGATTCAATGCTTCGATCTTTTTCAATTAAGAAGAATTGACATTTAATATTTTTCCGAAGTATTCGTCCTCAATTTGAGAATATCATTTCAATCTCCTTCTTTCTTCATCAAAATCGTTTCACATTCCCGGTAGAATGGATAATAATATCGGTTACCGGCGAACTCCTCGGAGAAATTCACATCTTAGGAGATGTGATCGAATTATCTCGACTAAGCAAAGAGTTATAAGTCCAATTCGGCATCAAATGATTCATTATCACAAAACGGAAATCACAATATATCGTCGGAAATACCCTTTGGTTCACTTGGGATTGGAACAAGGTCTACACTAGACTTTATTACTTCATCCGATTCCGTTTCCGGAATAGTGCTAAGATGCTCGTCCCTATACTTAGAGAGTTATCGGGTTCCTCGGTTGGTAAGTCGGGTGTGCATGCTATAGACGAATTCTTTAAATATTCTCATTAAAATGATGAATACTCCTCATATCGTCAATCATAGGAAAATTCCTATTTAGGTAAACATTGAGGCTGCCCATGCTACTCTTGCTTCTTTGAACTGCTAGATTAGCCGCTTGCTCATTTTCAATACGCTTTTCTTCACGTTGTTTCAAACTTTCATTAATAGTTTGTGAATCATTCAAAAGTTGAAGTAGCAATTCTGAAAAACTCCATGATTTAATTTGCTTTTCGTCCCAATCTTGAATTAATTTGAGAATTCTTTCCTTAGCCAACAAGAATCTCATACACATTTATTCATAAGGAAAAATATTGCTATTAAAAAGGATTCGATTATTTTTTATTAGCTTTGCCATTTCTAGCAACATATCCTTATTCGATTTTTGAGGAAGTTGATGAGTGACGGAAAATTACGGGGGTTGATATTGGTCAAAACCGAAAGAATTAGAATAATTGAAATTTTGGTTCATCGGTTGACACTGAAAAGTCGCATGAGGACCCCCGTAGTTTTCACAAACAAGATTTTGTTGTGAAAAATTTGGTGAAGTTAGTGGAAAATTATTATTGAAGTTTTGATTGAAACACGAATATTCGTCTCTTACTAGGGTTGTGGAGGGTAGTTGGAAAAATTGAGAGAATTTGGATTTGTATCATACTTACAATGAAAACAAATTCCTCCATAACGTATATTTCCACACCTTTCGCAATTACATTGTCGACAAATCGAAGTCTAAAGGACATCCAACCAGTAGCAACTAGGTTGGTAATATGACGTCCATTAGGAATTAAAATCAATATAGTGGAATAGAAGAAATAATTAAAAGATTTGAGGATATAGAAGAATATTTTTAGATTTTTAAAATAATAATAGGAAAAAGAAATTAAAATAAGAAAGAAAATATTTTTGGATTTTTTATATTAATATTAGAAGAAAATATTTACAAACGGAAAATAACTTCACGAGGAAGGTTCTTCAAAACACTAATCTTCGAACGAAACACGATAATTGTAACACACCTCCCCGGCAGCGGCGCCAAAAATTGATTACGCCAAAACACACTTTATATATCTTTATAGTATATAGGAATGTAAAACAATTTATAGTTATAGTAAGTATTTTCGTGTTTAAGAACAAACTTTTAACCAAAGTGTCTCAACAACCTCCGGGGCGTTTAGTTCCTCGACGAGGAGCGAATTGATATCGGTTAAGTCCGTGATCACGTAATTTGAATGGTTTCAAAGATTTTGATTTTGATTTCTAACTCTACTAATGAAAATGAATAAAAAACATGTAAAAACAAGTAAACAGTAAAAGCATTTAAAGCACTTAAGAAATGAAGCACGAAAATGTAAACGGGAATTAATAAAACGCGACATTTAAGCAACTATGACAAATTTAATCCCTACAAATGTAAATTTATTTTTCTAAAATCCTAAATGTAAAAAAAAATCAAAAAAAGAATTATATATATATATTTTTTATTTATTATGAGTTAAAAACGATTTTAATCTAAAAATTGATTAAAAATACTAAACTATTCCTGAAAATTATGGAAAAATTACAAAAAATAGCTTAAACTAAGAGAAATGTGAGAAAAATGCGAACTTGAGAATTGGCTTAACCAATAAGCCAGAAATAAGCTATCAAGGGCTGATAGCTTAAATGGCAAAATGTCTTTAAGAAATAAATGGCCCAAAGGTCTATTGGAAAATACCTAAGGGCGCAGTGGTAGGGAGTGTGGCTTGTTAAGGTTGAGGTCTCGGGTTTGAGACCTCCCTATACAGCCCATTCCCTACCATTTTTTTATGCAAACTTTTCTTTTGAAAAATCTTTATAAGGTTAAAATAAGTAACTTTAGTAAAAGAACTTTTTCTAAAAACCTCAAATAAGCTAGAAAAGAGCTAATTAAACAGACGGAATCACTTAAAGCTTTTTAAGCACACAAACTAACTTAAAACAACCTATAAGCTGAAATAATCTCACAAATAAAGAAATTAAGCTGACAATACTTGAAACTATCTATAGCAAATGCAAGCTAAATTTAAGCACTAAATAAGCCAGTGAACACAGAACTCAAATAAGCTATTTAACTAAAGCTGAATTTCAAACAGCCTAATAGGGCATTTTTGAGCTTATTTTTAAGCCTTAAAACAGATCCTTATGGCTATAAAACTTACACCACTAGAGAGCTTATCCTAAAATCTACTTAAAACAACAATCAAAAATGAGTTTGAAAATCAAATAAGCTAAGAAATTGCTAAATGAAAAAAAGCTACTTTTAACTATTTAACTATGTTTGTGGTTTTTATGAGAAGAACTTTGAGCTAATTTTTAAGCAAGAAAATAGAACCTTATGACTTAATCACTTATATTACTAAAAAGCATGTCCTAAACACTACTTACAACACTAATCAAAAAGAATTTTGAAATTTAAACAAGCTAAGAAAAAGCTAATTGAAAAAGTCAGTACATACTGGTTGAAATCAGTATGTGCTGATTTATAAAAAGACAAAGTGCTAAATTGCATACCTAATTCAGATAATCAATAGCTAATTTTTCTAAAATAAGTCCTAACACATCTAAATTAACCTAAGAACTACTTGTGTACTGAAATTTAAAATCTAAAAAACAAATCTAACTAGCTTAAATTTTGAATTGAAAAAGGTTGTTTTAAATGCTTACTTTGCTAATGCAATTGCAACCAAAAAACTCAAAACGATTTAATGCAGGTGAGGTTTAATTTAACTTCATTAAAACCTAAGGAGTGAATGCAATAGTAGGCCCCCAGACCACCCGCCACTCTTTTCCAATCATTAAACTTAGTAATCGTGAGAGATTGTGAATTGCTTTTGTAAAATGTATATCCGCGAGAGAACCTCCTGTGACACAGTTTTTCTGCCACACGGCTCTCTTGGGCCAGCCCCACTACTAACTGATCCTTGCATCGATAAACCTAGCCATTATTTTATCTATACATAAAAACCTTAAATTCTTGCTTTATATAACCTCAAAAAGAGATTTCAAATCAATTTAAAAGACCAAATGGACATGGACAGTACTAACTTATGTTAGTACTGCCTTTAGCCAAACACCCCTTTAAATTGATCAAAACCATTTTTAAGCTTATAAATTTGAGATTTAGAGCACAAACTTCAAATACCAGATATTATTAAGTTATAATAAGACCTAATGAACAGATTTTAACTAACAAATAAAGCCCACAGAACAATATAAACTACAGATTACTGCGCTACTATTTTTGGTTTTTTTAACTTTTTTTATCAAAAACAAGCAAACTAAGTAATAAGTTATCAACTAAACTAAATAAGCATCTAACAACAATACTAAGCAGTAATAAGCTAATCTAAACAATAATAAGCATGAAATAAGCAGAATTAAGCTAAAGTGCAATTTTGAGCTTTAAAATGTAAAATGAGAACTTACAAGAGCCTCTACACAAAACAAGGCTATTAATGCTTTTAAAAGCTACCCATCAAGCTCCAGCTTATCTAATGATAAGCTGGTAAGGTCCTGGAAGCCATCCATATCTGGTTTCCCTTCCAAATATGCTGAGGTATGTTTTGGAGTGGAATTTAAGTAACAACAAGCTCAGTTAAGCTTTGAGAGCTTAACTGAGTAAATAGCTAGCTTATTAGTGATTACTAAAAGCTTATTGAGCTTTAAAAGAGTATAAAAGAGCTTGATTAAACCATAATGCTTTTAAGTGAAAACATGAATTGACAAATAAGCAATGTGGAAACTAAACTTTTATTGAATTATTAAACTGAATACAGGCTTGAAAAGAAAAGTTACATTAATTGAAAACAATATTAAAATGTTACAATAAGCTAAAATTACATAAGCTAAAAGCTACACTAAAAATTACTCTAAGCTACTCCTACTCCTAGATATTCTTTCTGTGTGATGAGTGTGAGCTATTTATAGCCATGAGGAGATGATTCTAGATCCAGGGACGCTCCTCTCTCATTCAATCTTGGCCTTAGATCATTAACTGCCTCTAAATCACATCATCTTGACCGTTGATTGCGTGCCACGTCCTAATAGCCAATCATAGGCTCTGGGATTGCCAACCTGGCATGTCAAAATACGTCAGGGATGACGTATTGTACTTCTAGAAAAGGTAAGTACTTACGAGTGGGAGTGAATTTGGTGTGCAGGGTAATTTTGGGACGAAGGGTGAATAGTAATTCATCCCTTCGTGCCCTTTTTCTTCTTTTTTTTATTGTTTGTCCGGTTTGACTCGGGTTGGATTTATAAAGGGTTGGGCTAGATTGTTGGGCTTTGACCGGGTTGGGTTTTTTCATTATAACTTTGGGTTTGGTGAGATTATTTGGGTTTTTATTTTATTATTTTGGGCTTGTAAAAGTTTTGGGCTTTTAGGCTTATATAGTTTAAGATTAGGGCTGACGCGACCCATTAAGTGGGCCCGGGTTGGTCCATAAAAGATGGTTTCGCCTTTGGCCTCGGGTTTTTCGTCCTCTTTCCATTCTCGTGCTCGGATTTTGTCCATTTTGTATTTGTTATGTCCTTTTTCATATATTTGTTACCTGTACATACACAAACACAAAAATAAACATATATATGCATTTTTCATTATGTTTTTGGTCATTTGGGTTTGTTTTTCAAGGTAAAAGGTATGTGCATTTAGACACATACCAATCATCTTATCTGTCTGTTCTTTATTATGTTGCCTTTCCAAAAGCAGCTCTTTTGCAACCTACACTGGAACTTGAAAAACTTTAACACTGGCTAGGAGCTTGCTTCTCGACTTGCTCTTTGATATGCTTATCTACCATAGTGGGTATTGATTCAACCATTACTTCCTGGAGATGATCAACAAGAGTATCAAATGACTTCCTTGACAAGAACTTTGCTCTTCAAGTTGTTCAAAACAATAATCTATAACGTCCTTGTAACTCTGAAAGAAATCTTGTAGCGTTTTGAACTTCGAGCAGGTTTGGATTTGAATAATGATAAAAGTCGGTTTGTGGTAGATATCTTGGTGTTGAGTGAACTTGATGATGGTGTAGGTGTAGTGTCAGTTACCGTTAATTCCTGGAGTTTCTGAAAATAAGTCATGTAATGACTAATGATGATCTTTGGAAATCTTGGATAAGGAATCGAAGATGTTGGATGATGAAGAGAATACTAAAGTCCTTCCCATAGCAGCTACGCATAATCTACATGAATGTTATTGACAAAGCAATACATCATTTGCATTATCTGCAACGGCGGTTGATCCCATCTCGTGATACGTGTTGTCAAGCATTTAGAAAATATCTTGCACAACGTTTGCCATGGCTGCAGAAGACGAGTTGTCTTAAAGCTTGATGATGTCTTTAGCTCGATTGTAAATCCCAATTCATTTTTGTAGAATGGAACCATGTCTAAAAATGATGGTGGTGGCACGAAACTATCATGATTGTTGTCAGTTGCTTGTGGTAGATGAAAGATTGTTCTAAAGTCATCCAAGTTAAAGAGGAAAGCCCTTTCTTGTCAAGCATAAACGTGAGTCTATACTTGGATCCGTCTTCCTTCAAAGTATGCCAAAATTGTGCCATATAGATCCATGGTACTGATGAAGAAGCTGCAATGCTGAATCGTAATGGATGATTCTTGATGATAAGTTTGCTTTCAGGTGGACATTGCACGTGTTCAAAATCAATATTCTTGTTAGCATCCATAAGATCATATCTTTTTTTGAAGGACACAGTTCGTCTAGATGAACATCAGCTGCATGTTGTTGTTGTGCCATGATGATTACTGAATGAATGAAATGAAGATGTTAGGTATCAAACAATTCTTTTGACATTTTTGTGTTTTTCACCACTCTGACTATTTTAAATGTTTGGCAATTCGTTGCGAACATATTTTTGATCAGATTTGGTTTCTCATGGCACGTTCTTGCATTTCTAGCACAATGCCGATAAGCTTATTTCGAACACACTATTTGATTTGCTTTTATCGCGATATTGGTGAATTTAGTTCCTATGTCTGAGTTTTAAAATATCCCGCGCAGAAATTCTTTCTGTGACATGAATCCACTTTCAATAAAAGATGATTATCTATTTTGTTTTAATCAGGACTCTTTTTGAAAAATTAAAGAAGATCCTACAACTTCTTAAAACCGTTTTTATGAACGCGTTACCATTTTGATAAAACAGAATTTTTGAGAACTTTTTTGAAATCATTGCAAAAAACTTTACGTAAATGATAACATAAAATCATTGCAATCACCAAACTCACACTGAATGGTCACTAATTCACTCACTCCCATTTTGTTTTATTGCAGAGAAACTGCCGAAGCCCGGACATGCTTAGACCACTTAAACAATTGAGCACTTGGAATTTTCATATTTCAAGTTATAAAAATTTACCACTTTCACTTTTTGTCATGAATCCTAAACAATGTAGACAAACACATCTAATTCAATAACTGAATGGTCACTAAGTCACTCACTCCTCATTCTGTTCATTGCAGAAAACGGTCGAAACCGGACATGACTTAGACCACTTAAACAATTATGAATAGACATATTTGTCCCAAAGCTTAAAATTCATTAAAACTTGATTTCTTTTTCACAATCATTTGATGTTTACAAAACACATGAAAGACTGGTCTTTTTATCACAGGACATACTGAGCGTTAATCATCCAAAGCATGCAGAACTCATGAGCACAATAAAATTCAGTAGACAATTAAAACAAATTCACTTATTCACAAATGATTTTGATTTTTTGACATTACCGAATTTGACTTTTTGACACTACTGAGTTTGACTTTTTAACATTTACTGAGTTTCACAATATAGATAAAAGATGTATCCTTTTAACTTATGAAAAATTAAACTCGATTCCTTTATGTTGTCTTAGACTCCAAAAATTGTACAACAAATCAAACTCGATGATTTCTCTTTTGATTTTAATCAAGATTCTTTTATGAAAAATTAAAGAGAGATCATACATCTTCTTAAAACCGTTTTTATGAAAGAGTACCATTTTGACAATAACAGATTTTGAGAACTTTTTTTAGAAATCTTTTGACAAAAACTTTTCTTATAATGATAACATAGAATCATTCAATCATAAACCCACAACTGAATGGTTACTAAGTTACTCACTCCTCATTCTGTTCATTGCAAAAAATGGCCAAAACCGGACATGACTTAGACCACTTAAACAATTGAGACTTGGATTTTTAGATTCAAGTTATAAAAATTTCCCACTTTCACTTTTTGTCATGAATCCTAAACAATGTAGACAAACACATCTAATTCAACAACTGAATGGTCACTAAGTCACTCACTCCTCATTCTGTTCATTGCAGAAAATGGTCAAAATCAGACATGACTTAGACCACTTAAACAATTATGAATAAACATATTTATCCCAAAGCTTATAATTCATTAAAACTTGATTTCTTTTTCACAATCATTGATGTTTTCAAAACACATGAGAGACTGACCTTTTTGTTCCACCGAATTCGAGCATTAATCACCATAAGCATGCAGAAATCATAAGCACATAAAATTCAATAGACAATTAAAACAAATTCACTTATTCACAAATGATTTTGACTTTTTGATATTACCGAATTTGATCCCGTTTGTCCAATTTCCTGACTTGAACCCTTTACTTTTTTATGATCCCGTTTGTCCAATCGAAAGCTTTTTATATATAAAAAATTTGGAATCATGAATCTGATCATGTGATTTTTAAATTATGTTTTTGAGCTTTTCTATTTTTTATTTTTGTATTTGATTTTTAATTTTGAAAAATATGACAAATCTTTTTGTAATTTTTTATTTTTTCAATTTTTTCTTTTATTTTTAGAAAATTTATTTACATGTTTTTGATGTATGATCTTTTCAAGAAGATAACTTTGTCAGACTTTCCAACTGAGTCAGAGTCATACATCTCATACCAATGCGATGAACCAAATACTCAAAGCGTTCTTTAGGAAGAGCTTTAGTAAATAGATCCGCAAGTTGGTATTCTGTTCCAACAAAGTAAAGTTCCACAGTACCCTTCTCAACATGTTCCTTAATAAAATGAAGTCGGATGTCTATGTGCTTTGTCTTTGAATGCTAGACCGGATTGCATGAGAAAGCAATGACACTCTTGGAATCACAATACATCGGAATTCGGTTGTATTTGTATCCATAGTCCAGCAGTTGTGTACGCATCCAAATGACTTGTGCACAGCATGCAGACAAGGAAACATATTTAGCCTCAGCAGTAGACATTGCAGTACAATCTTGTTTCTTTGAACTCCAGCTCATGAGCTTTTCACCTAGAAATTGCAATCCTCCTGATGTGCTTTTACATTCGTCTTTACATCCTGCATGGTCCGCATCTGAATATGCAATTAGTTTAAATCCAGAATCCTTCGGATACCATAGGCCCATGTTCTAGGACTGTCTTAGGTACCGAAAGATCTGTTTAACCTCTTTAAGGTGTTTGACCGTAGGACGTGCTTGATAACGAGCACATACAAAAGTAGCATAAGCAATGTCTAGATGACTGGCTGTTAGGTACATTAGCCCTCCTATCATACGACGATAAGTCGTTTGATCAGTAGGAGTGCCTTGTAAATTAGTATCCAGTCTCTCAGTTGCCATATGTGTGCTTATAGAGACACACTCATCTAGACCATGTTTCTTTAACAACTCAATCGCATATTGTAACTGACTTATGAATATGCCACGAGGAGATTGATGAACTTGAAGTCCAAGAAAGAAATTTAGTTCACCCATCATCGACATTTCAAAATTATTTTTCATTAGATTTGCAAAATGTTTTGAAAAATCTGGATTT